>VDFB02364198.1:0-72832 GCA_007258455.2 Sequoia sempervirens | reverse complement strand
ATATCATGTTAGAGAAAGAAATAATGAATGCAAAATTTAGAACTTCCACAAAATAATTAAGCACAACAAATTAGCTAAAAAGCTATTATGTATAATGAACACTCCTTGTATATATAGAACAAGGATGAAGTAGGGAGGTGAAACATAAAGATTGACTAACCTTCCAAGAGATTTGACACATATAGAACACTTTGGACAAGTGTGAGAACATGTGTCACGTGCCTATGAGGTGCAAGAACTAGATAAAGGATAACTAGATGCATCAAAATACTTTTCACACTAACATCTATGACTCAAGAATTATGATAACAATAAAAAGGGATGAGATAATTATCACATTTAAAAATATATATATTAAATATTACAAACCACTCGAATGCGTTTCATGATTGATAAAAGCAATTTTGATGTTTTCTCCACAATAGTTATGATAAATAATAGACAAGACTTTCTATACTAATATTATATTCTTAGAATTTTGGACTAAAAAATTATACCATTCACTATTTATCTAGATTTTATAAAATCCTTTGTATTTTGATATAATCTTTTTAAAAAATTATTTTTGATATATTAATGTAATGATTATATTAAAAAAATATTTTTTTATTGTAATAGTTAAAATAGAGTTATCTTAGGATAATTTATAGTTAAATTTTTTTATTTGAATATTTTTAAATTTAAAAATAAATAAATTTCAACATAAAAGTAAGATATAAAATTAATTTTATATATTTAAAAAATAGAGACCTTTTAACTTTGTTTTTGATAACAGTTATTAATATACTTACTTTAATATATGCAATTATAAGTTTCAAACAATAAACACCATGGAAGTTGATTTTTTATAAAATAAGATTACATGGTTATCATTATTAAAAATTATTGATTATCCACCAAAATATGTTTAAATTATTGGTAGGAAAAGATTTGCATGACTATTTGACTCTATAGCTAAGGATACACATGGGTATTAAGAGACTAAATCCCTTCAAGGTTATAATACATCTCTAAAATGAAAAATCTCTAGAATTACATTAGTTATTGTTAATAATTTTTTGTTACCAAGTCTAGATCAAAAGATATATGCAAGAAATTTAACTGGTTTATGTGATTTATTTTACTTGAATCCTTGTTATAACATATGAGAACTAATCAACTAAGTTAATATCATTTTAAAATTGGTTGTGTATCAATGGATATTTTTCAGATAGGTTAGCAGATTAAATCAATAAATATTAAACCCAAAGAAACTATAGAGCATAATGAAAGCAAAATAAAATAAATGATTATACCAAATAATGCGAAAAGCCTTCATGATTCACCTCCATAGCACCTTCTAACTTGCTGCAAATGTGATTGTGATTGTTGCCCTCAGATTTGAGTGTGCAAGCAAATGACTATGACTATGTCCGAAGCATTAAGGTTTGAAGGATTTAAATGACTATAATGTTACCATATAAATGATGAACATTAAAATATGTCAATATGACTATGCCTATGACTCAATAAGTAATCAAATCAAATATTCCAAATGCAAAGTGTGCATGTGTGTCTAAGTAGTTCCTCCAAAATGTGAGTAGAATTGGTATTTTATAGAAAAATGCAATTTTGGATGAACGACCAAGATTAAAAGTTGACGGAAGCCTAAAATCAGAGGTCAAGATTGCATGTGACAACCCCTAATTAGGGTTAGGGAAAAAACTTGAAATGAGTGACCATGATGCCATTTGAGAAAATTGCATCGATGGTTGAGAATAAATGTGACAAGAGGATAAAGATTAGCGAAAAAGATAAAGATTTCAAAAATCAAGAAGATAAAGATTACTTGATTTATAAGATTCAAAAAATTAAGGAGATAAAGACTGGACAAAAAAAGAAGATTTAGAAAATCAATAATTTATTCAATTACTTGATTTATGGAAGAAGATTACCATTTTTGAATTAAAATTAATTCAAAAATATGGATTTGTGTGACAATAAATAATCGATTTTTAGATTATTTACTAAAAGAAGTGGCAATTAATAATGTGAAGCCATTTTAAATAATTAATTTCATTTCAAATGAGGGAAATGTTAAATGAGGCAATTAAATAATTAAACATAATTATTTAATTTAGAGAATGTGACGAATAATTAAATAAGTTAAAGAATCTATTTAATTATAAGAAGACTTAAGAATTAGTGACATATTAAATAAATAAATAAAATTTATTTATTTAATGATCATGAAGAATAAGAAAACATGAAAATTAATTAAATAATTATGAATTATTTAATTAATAGTCGAATGTGGACCAATGACATAATTCAATGTCATAATTATGCTAGGACGAAAGATGAAAAATAAAGCTTGCAGGCCTAGGTCATTTTTAAGTGTCTACAGGTTGTCATTTGGTAATATTGTTAGTAGGAATACCCACATAGATCCATAGAGCCTAAAGTGTAGAAGGATTTTAATTCCTCGTTTATTGTTAGAATTCTTGATAATTTGACATGGCTATTGTTTAGATAATTTTAGAAATTAGTTGAAAAAACACCAAATAGGTGTAAGATTTATTCCTTGTGCCTTATCCATGCCAGATTTATACAATTTCAATGGTGAACACTTGAATTGAAAGATAAACTATGTACTGATGTTCAAAACAAGAACCAAAAAATTAATCAAACCAAAATTGTGTTTGGACTTCTACACTATGAAGATAGGGCTTTCACAACATGAAATCTACAATAATTATGAGCTACTGTGGTGATAATGTAGAACAAGTGCTTTGTCTCTTTGGTAGGGATACCCAAATAGGAGTTGTGGCCTTGATTTTGTGAAAAAATAACAAGAAAAAATGTCCAAGATTTGAAATGCTCGACGACTAAAGTAATTTTCCCACAATACTCAACTATAAGGCCCTCGACTAGTACCTGCAATTTTAAAACTAGTTTTTAGGGAAAATACCAAAGCTGAAGGGGGAGAAAACTAGGGAAAATGGCTAAGAAATTGCTATCCTCTAATTCTTGTAGACAAAATATTTTGAAAAGAATAATTTTTTTCACCTAGAGAGCATGTAAAAATTGAATTTTATTATTTTTTTTGCTTTTGCAACAAAAAATCCATGTAGTACGGTACTATACGTTGTAAGAGTTGGTATAGAATAAATCTAGACCATCCAAGATTTGGCTGAAAGTTATAGCCACCCAAGATCTAAAAACTTCATGGAAGCACAAGAGATCAATATGCAATGCTCAAGTTTGCAATGGAATTAAATCCAATATAATTGATTTACAAATAAGAACCTCTTGGTTATATAGCCAAGGTGAGACATAAGATTAAACATGATTATGACAAGTGTCTTAATCCAATGACATGAGACAACTTATCATAACTACCTAGGACACGTGTTAAAAGTCAAAAGACAAGATCTAATGACAACTAACACCTTCTAGAAAGATTTCTTCTTAGGACCTAAGTAAACTTACATGTAAATAAGACCTACTAATGACTAAATAGGTAAAACACCTATTTACACCAACAAATCCATATTGTATAATAGGGTGTTGTGCACCAAAAAACTATAAAAAAATATCCTTTTTCGATATAATGAAAGGCAATTTTTTTTTAACTTTTAAAATGCAATGACAATGTCTTTTTGGCTCCACAACACTTTGTTGATATAACTTAGTGCTAGATTCACCAAATACAAGAAGGAACTTGTGGTTCAACGCTCTAATATCATGTTGGAGCAACAAACAATGAATGCAAAGTTTAGAACTTCCGCAAAAAAAATTAAGCATGACAAATTAGCTAAAAAACTATTATAAAATATGTTAATGTATAATGAACTCTCCTTGTATATATAGGACAAGGAGGAAGTAGGAAGGTGAAACAAAAAAAATTAACTAACCTTCCAAGAGATGTGACACATGTAGAACACTTTGGACAAGTGTGAGAGTACATGTGTCATGTGCCTATGAGGTGAGACAACTAAACCACTAAGTGAACTTAAGTTAGTGTGAATATGACTAATAGGTGTAGGAACTAGGAAAGATAACTAGATGCATCAAAATATTTTTCACACTAACATCAATGAGTGAAGAATTATGATAACAATGAAAAAGGATGAGATAATTATCATATTTTATATATATATATATATATATATATAAATTATTACAAACCACTCTTATGCTCGTTTCATGATTGATAACAATAATTTTGATGTTTTCTCCACAATAGTTATGATAATAATAGGCAAGACTTTATATACTAATATTATGTTCTTAGAATTTTGGACTAAAAATCTATACCATTTACCAATTATCTAGATTTCATAAAAGCCTTTTTATTTTGATATAATCCTTCAAATTTTTTTTTTGATATATTAATGTTATGATTATATATATATTTTTAATAGTTAAAATAAAGTTATCTTAGGATAATTTATAGTTACAATATTTTATTTTGAAAATAAATAAAAAAAATTATTTGAATATTTTTTAAATTTAAGAATAAATAAACTCTAACATAAAAATAAGAAATAAAATTAATTTTATATATTTAGAAAATAGAGAACTTGGATAAAGTTATTGAAATGAAAGAAAATGGAATGATGATCTAGGACATCTTCACTTTTCCCTAATTTCATTGGAAAGGAGATCTCCCAAAGGGAGGATTGACTTTCAACCTTGAAGTGAGTCAACCCTATTAGGAAGATCTATTGTTTCCTTATAAAAAAAAATGATAGAAATTATTGATTGGTTGTTTTGGGAGATGAAATTAAATGCCTTAACAAACACAATTATGTGACCTAAAACTTGAATTGTAGAGTATTATGATAGCAAAAGTGGAAACATTAACTTTCAGGTAGATTTGAGAAGGGCAAAATGGTATGTACCTGACCTCAAAACTGGATTTTGTGTTATGTAGT
Source organism: Sequoia sempervirens (assembly GCA_007258455.2). Classification (NCBI taxonomy): domain Eukaryota; kingdom Viridiplantae; phylum Streptophyta; class Pinopsida; order Cupressales; family Cupressaceae; genus Sequoia; species Sequoia sempervirens. Next base: position 67,913 of record VDFB02364198.1, on the reverse strand, counting down.
AGAACTCATTCGCCCAAGGGTGAATGGGTCCCAGTAGCCTTTTCTGAAACTTCAAAAGTTGAATTTGGAGCCCTCTGTTTGCACTTTCTTCCTATACCTGTAGATATGGGCTTCCAGATTTGGACTTGTAGCAAATCTGCAAAAGAAAATGTTGTTTTGTTTTGATAGGGGTTTGCCTCGGTCAAACCCCAAGTTTGGTAATTAAACCTCAATGAAATGAAGTAAATCTAATAAATGATAGTGCGTACAAGCGCTAACCTTAAGTGCATCTAAGGCTGTTAAGAGCTAATATGCAAAGAAACCCTACTCAAGTGCATTAGAGCACGATTCCTTTATGAGAATGATAAGTGATAAAGATTCAATTAGGGAGAAGTCCATACACCCCAATAAATCTGAAATATGATAATAGCTTGCTTTAGGTAGCTTAATAGAATGAAGCTTGAAGATGGGATCAATAGAAAACAAGTCATTAGGTTAAGGAAAATGGCCAAATGCATCTCCCAAACCTAGAATCCATCATGATCCACCATAGGCATCAACCTTCAATCATGGACAATGCTTGATAAAATGAGCTTGAAGACCTACAAATACACACAAAATGCTACTCCAAGACTTCAAATTTGCTTGCTTGAATGTTCTCCAAAAGTTCTTCTTTTCTCCTTGATCTCTCAAACTTGATCTCTTGCCAATCTAGTTTGAAATTGTGAAAAGACTAGACTTTATAGGCTTCTTATCTAATTTTTCGAATATTAGATCTCGATAGCTGACATTTAAAACTTGAATATGGAACTTTCAAATACCGCCAAAAACATGTTTAGATTTTGATTTTGGATCTTAAAGGGGACCCATTCGCCCTTGGCCTAAAAATCTAGGATCAATGTGTTTTGGGGTCTTTAATTAATTAAATGTATTTATTCAATGCATGTTACAATGTCGGAAAATGATAAAAATAGGCCTTGGGATGCATAATAAAGAGAATTAGGGGCCTATTTATGAAGGGTAAAAATGCATAAATGGAAGGCCACTAAAATAGGTCCAAATTAAATGTGAAATTGTACTATCACATAGAAAGGAGTACAATTTTCTACATTACACTTATTAATATACTTACTTTAATATATAAATTATAAGTTTCAAAGAATAAACATCATGGAAATTGATTTTTTATAAAATAAGATTACATGATTGTCATTATTAAAAATTATTGATTTATTATTTCTCTTAATTTATTCATATAACAAAAATTGCGACCCCTGTCAAAATAAAAAATGTAATGAATGAGTTGGAATCCAATACAGATGGTGTATACATAGGAAATGGGTGTGTTTGATCTATCTTTAAATACTTTGCCTGCAGACTTGCTACCAATAAAAATAAATTTTATATAAAATAGCTATCAAATTATTATACTGAAAGTTATAGATAGCACTTTGATAATATCATGATGGCATAGTGATGACAATATAGTGAAAAAAAACACTTGTTTTCATTTTACAAGGCTATCAGTTATACCTTCCTGATGATTTGTACCTTTTTTCAATTCTTAAATATATTCATACTTCAAAATATTCGATTTTGTTTTGTGGTGGGGAAACAAACAGTGACATAGTTGAAACTTGCAAGTCTGAGAATTTAATTATAGTTTAGGGAAGAAGGAATCCTAGGACAAATACAAGGAGACCCTGACATTCATGACAAAATATCAGTAACCAGTAACTTATTTACAGCAGGCATTGAGGATGAAGAAAGAATCTAGGTAGTTTCATTTACATTCCAGAACCCCATCACGTGGATCGTACAATGCACAGGTTGGATATTACCTTTGTATTTTATCAAGGATTTTTAGATTAAGGGCACATTTTCATGGCCCAATAGACAGAGCTTGGACATAATTATGCACATATATTTAATGTGCACATTTATTTGTTTTGCAGGTTGCATTCAGTCAATACATCATGGGTTTTTAAATGGCTACATCAGGGGTCTTATGGTGAATGATCTTCTGGCAGATTTGCAGTCCTCATTGACGATGACATCAGGTCCTACTTTTTGCAGTGATTGGCTACGCCTCTAACCTTTCCTATTTGTAGGCTCTTTTGTAACTTTTCTAATAAGATATGCTTCTGATTGCAAAGATCTCTCCATTTTTGTCTTTTCCATGGCCAATACATGGTAGTGCATTTTTTTTAAAATGGAAATGATGCATTGCTTAAGCAATCAACTTACAACCTATTATTATTGCATAGTTTTGTCCCACAATATTGCTCAGTTGAGAGAGAGAGATTTCTCAGACATTGACATGTTATGTGTGATTTGGTAGAAATGCTGAGAATAAGATAAGAGATCACGGGTCCTACTTTACACAAATCTGTCATGCATACAAGGAAATGTGAATCAGTAGTTGGATAAATAGCTGCAGATCATCTTGGTTTTGAAGTGCCCATATATGTTATGTTCTCAGCAAGCCAAGTGAGCCATGAAATGCATGGCAGTTTCAATACGGCCTGGAATTTTATGAAATTTAGTGCACATGAGATTTATTGTGCATTGCATAATAGGGTAGCTTGCTTATAAGCTCTCACCAGTGGATTTCAGCCTTGGGCTTTAGGATTTCTTGTCCCTTAGAGAGATTAAGCACATTTCTTGGTTTGCTGCTATATCTAAAGTTTGTAATCCAAGCAGCACCCATTTGCATGACCTGTTGGTATTGGAAACTTGAATGAAATCTATTGCACCATTAGTTGGTGTTAGGACTGTGTACCCACTTGCATGGCTAGTTGGTGTTAGAAATTTTAGTGGAATCTCTTGCATGCCAGTTGTTGCTGATTTTTTTCTTATACCCATTTGCATGAATAGTTTGTGTTAGAAAATTTGATGTACTGGGGTAGACCAGTGGAGAGCTCCATTCAGCTCAATCATGGGTGCAGAGAAGTGGGTGCAGCTGCCAGTTCAAGCATCTGACTAGACTATTGCATGCATACGTTTTATGATAGTCTAGTCTCATGCTTGATGAGGGAGCTGACTCTGCTGCTTCCTCCGTCCCTGGATTGGACTGAAGGGAGCTCCCCATTCTCTCTTTACACTATCACTGTATTTTCTTTTCTTCTTTTAAATCTTGAATATGGTTGCAACCATCCATCATCTGCAATGATGTTTTTGTGATATGATTACATGGTTGTTGAGTGCAGACAATCTTGCAGGTTAGTGAAGATTACTGAGGAAGCTTCTAAGGTGTTTTACATGGATTAGCTCTGAGACAAGTATTGAAGATATAGGCGGTGAACTGTCAGACTCTTTCTGCAAATTTCAGAGGACAGCAGCAACAGATAGAGGTTGAGCATGTTTTTACTTGTAATTGCTCTGGTGTTTGTGGCTTCACTACTTCACCCATCTTTACATAGCTAAAGAGTTGAACCATCAAAGTGAGCTTTGTAATTGCAGCCATTCATTTAGCACATAACTTGATATTTTTTGATGTTCTATGTTTATCAGTGTTTTAGGCAACAGTTCTTTTAAGCCTTGAAATTGATTTCCATGTCACAGATACATGGCCATTTGGGCTAAATAAAACAATTAATGCATTGCAGAAACAATCCACATATTATTGCAGTGATTGTAGGAAAATAGAAAAAACAAAAAAAGGAAAAGATGTTTATTCATTCATGGTTATAATTTTTGGGCATTTTACTTTACATTTAACTGGAAACAATAAAATATGAATTTGAATTATGTTGAGAATTGGGATCATATCTGATTTAGAAGAGATGTAAAACCTGAAAGTAATAATGGAAGTGATCGTAGTTTAGATGTTAAAATCACAGGCTTCTTATTGGTTCATGGCGTGATAGTGGACTCTTCCGTTATATTCAATAGCCAATGATTATCATTTTCAGTACAAACAGTCACTTTTTGTATTAGGAATGAATTTAATGCTAATAATTACAAGTTGATTTATTTTAAGATTTTAATAATATTTGAAGTGTTATCACTTACAGAAACCATGTCCCAACAAGGGGTCTATTATTATGACATTTATTTAAAAAATAATATTTGTTCATAAAATATGTTTTATATCTATTTGGTTGAGATCATACAATATTATTAATAATTAAAATAGAATAAAATAGATTTTTTAAGTAATTGAGAATAACTAAATGGAAGTTCTAGTAATCAAAATTATTTTAGAATAAGAAATTAAGTCTTGACACAATACATATATATGTTTATAAAATTGATAAACATGATTAGAGTAGTCATCTTTGGATGTGATTAAAAAAATGTTTTGTTGTAACTTGTGTTATGTAATTTAACTCTATTTTTTGTTATTATATTTGAGTTGATGGAACTCTAATTGATTGACAAATGATATGTGCTATGTCCTAGTTCAATCTCACACCCATGACTTTGATCCAATATGTGTAGTTTTGAACTTTTGATGTGGCTGTGATCTTTGCACTTTTGACCTTTAGAATTCTATTCACCTCTGCTATATGAAAATGGTGGTGCCCACAAGAGAACTTGAAGTGTTAAGAGAGAAAGGTGACTAGCTTCCCACCTTTCACCTTTGTTGAGTCCTTGGATCAATTTATGATTTGAACAACTTAGAAAATATGCTACACAAAAATGTAAATGCCTAGATGCTATCCTTTTGATCTCAAATGTTGATGGGGTGCTCTCAAAGTGATATCTAATGCAATAATTAGATGAGATATTAATAGAATCCTTGATGGGTTGAAATGAACTAAGGCTTTGTCCTTTTATACAATACCCTAGCACTAAGATTTGAATATCTCATGCTTAAGTGCTCAAGTTTATGATATATGAAATTACCAAAGAGATTCCTCAGGTTAGTCACTTGATTAGGGAAACTAGATAGATTAAATTATGGAAGCAACTAAATTGACTAATTCTTGTACAATATTAAACTATGTAATTAAGAACATGAATTAGATAACAACACCATAAATAATCAAGACACAAGAAACAACATAAAGAAACATGTGTGGGTAAGAGAATCCACCAAAATGTGAGTCACATTCACTTGAGTACTTAATAATTACATCAATACAAATGATATCAACCCATAGGCCATCTAAGACTTCTAAAAAACCAACAAATACTTTTCCTAGGATCAATTTGTAATTTTTGAATGAACTCTTTGCCCCAATACAAAACATTATAAAAGTTTAAATCCCACAAATAACTCCCAATGCAAGAGATACAAGACTCTAAAAATCCATCTATACTTAATTTGACCTAAAATATGCTATTATAGATTGTCAAACATTGAAATATAAACTAGTTACAATAATCACTAGTGAGGAAGAGGTAGCCAAAACATAATTTAGATTGCTAAAAGCTGCTTGTGGATGTCATTTAATGAGTTTGCTACTTTCAATAGATTGAAAAATCATAAGGCCACTCTATACAAATTGGTGAACATGTTTTGACCTATTCAATATTGAAATCATTTCATCAACATTCTTTGACCTAGTTATTTAAGGGTCCATCTATACTTAATTAGAGCTTTAAAGGTTGGAAGATTTGGTTCATTACAAACAATCACTTTTTGTATTAATAATGAATTTAGTGCTAATAATTACAAGTTGATTTATTTTAAGATTTTAATAATATTTGAAGTGTTATCACTTAAAGAAACCATGTCGGGCAATAAGGGGTCTATTATTATGACATTTATTTAAAAAATAATATTTGTTCATAAAATATGTTTTATATCTATTTGGTTGAAATCATACAATATTGTTAATAATTAAAATAGAATAAAATGGATTTTTTAAGTAATTGAGTATAGCTAAATGGAAGTTCTAGTAATAAGATTATTTTAGAAATGTAATAAGTCTTGAAACTATACATATATATGTTTATAAAATTGATAAACATGACTGAAGTAGTCATCTTTGGATGCAATTAAAAAAATGTTTTATTGTGACTTGTATTTTGTGATTTAACTCTTTTTTGTTATTATATTTGAGTTGAAGGAACTCTAATTGATTGACAAATGATATGTGTTATGTCCTAGTCCAATCTCACACCCATGACTTTGATCCAATATGTGTAGTTTTGAACTTTTGATGTGGCCATGATCTATTTGCACTTTTGGCCTTTAGAATTTTATTCACCTCCGCTATATGAAAATGGTGGTGCTCATAAGCACTAGAGAGCTTGAAGTGTTAAGAGAGGAAGGTGACTAGTTTCCCACCTTTCACCTTTGCCGAGTCCTTGGATCAATTTAATGATTTGAACAAGTTATGAAATATGCTACACAAAATATAAATGCCTATGCTATCCTTTTGATATTAAATGTTGATGCAATGGTCTCAAAATGATATCGAATGCAATAATTAGATGATATATTAATAGAATCTTTGATGGGTTGAAATGAACTAGAGCTTTATCCTTTTATACAATAGCATAGCACTAAGATTTGAATATCTCATGCTTAAGTCAACAAGCAACAAATAACTGGATGTAAATTGTCCACTTGTGCTCGAGTTTATGATATATGAAATTATCAAGATATTGCTCGAGTTAGTCACCCAATTAGGGAAACTAGATAGATTACATTATGGAAGCAACTAAATTGACTAATTCTTGCACAATATTACATTATGTGATTAAGAACAATAATTAGATAACAACACTAGATAAATAATTGGGACACAAGAAACAACATAAAGAAACATGTGTGGGTAAGAGAATCCACCAAAATGTGAGTCACATTCACTTTACTCAAGAACTACATCAATAAAAATGATACAAACCCATAGGTCATCTAAGACTTCTCAAAAACCAACGAATACCCTTCCTAGGATTTGTAATTCTTGAATAAAATCTTTGCCTCAATACAAAAATAATAAAAAAAGGATTAAATCCCACAAATAACTCCCAACACAAGAGATACATGACTCTAAAAAACCCATCTATACTTAACTTCACCTTAAACTTGCTACTTATAGATTGTCAAACATTGAAATAAAAACTACAATAATCACTAGTGAGTAAGAGGTGGCCAAAACAAAATTTAGATTGCTAAAAGATGCTTGTGGATGTCATTTAATGAGTTTGCAACTTTCAATAGATTGACAAATGACAAGGCCACTCTATACAAATTGGTGAACATGTTTTGACCTCTTCAATAATGAAATCATTTCATCAACCTTCTTTGACCTAATTATTTAAGGATCCATCTAAACTTAATTAGAGCTTAGGTTGGAAGATTTAGTTTATTAGCATAAATGAAAATAAAAAATATCAAAAGGCACGGTGGGAGTTGATTCACCAATAGAACTATGTTACAATAATTGTTGAGGCTTGGTGGCAAAAAAATAGGTGTCAAAATGGGAGGAAGAAGACAAAGGTTTAACATGGGATGGAGGTTGAACATAAGGATTTCTAGGATTCCTTAAAGGGTGGTCCTTGATTAGGTACCCCTCTTTACTACAATGAAAACATACGTTTGATTTGTTGAAACAACTGACTAATTGTACTAAATTTCAAACTTAAGGCTTATCTTTCTATTATATCTAGAAGGGGTTAGAGTTCAAGTCCATTTCAACATAGGCACTAGAATGAACTTATGCTTTTTCACATGTCCCATTTTTATATTAAAAAATGAGACCCTCTTCTTTTTTCTTAGGTTTAGCTTGGTCCCTTAGTGTCAAAATTTCTAAAAGTTAGCCAAGTTCTCAAAATTGGTTTCCCCAGGAGCCAAAATGCCATCATGGTTAGATAGATCATAACAAATAGGCCTTAGTTCATTCAAAATTTTCTCAAAATTTAAGATAAGGAAGAAATTCACTTGCGGGTTCTATACCTCTAATTGACTAAAATGCTAGATCATTTAGTTTTCCTCACATGTCTAGTTCAGTTAAGAACTTTACAAAAAGTCTTCTTTGTAAAAGTTAACACCTAAGTGAACTACACCAATTTAAAGTTTGAAAGAACTAGTTCACTTAAATTTCCCCACACCTAATAAGGAATAAACCAATTTTAAATGAATGCAGATGTTTGAGGTGTATTTGAACCTGTATGATAAAATTATGATATAAGTTTGGTTTTATAAGCTTTTCTCGCATCTAGATTTTTATAAGGTGTAATCTAATACCTACAACTTGATCTGAGCATCATCTGAATTGTAAGGAAGCTAAGTTACTAGAATAACTTCGTACACTAATCTTGAGAGGATGGTTATGCAATTTTTACATATTTACAATAGTTATAGAAACTAAAAACTAAACATAAATTGTGCATTCATACAAAAAAACCCTTTTGGGAAAAACACCACACTCTAAAAGTTGCACAATTTATTATTCTAAAATCAACAAGATAGCAATATACTTGTAGACAAATATTTCATAAGAGTATCACCAAATAAATATTTGGAGATAACTCAACATCTATAAGACTCTCACACACAACCTCCATCTCAAGCACCTTATATATAGGAGATACGATACATGAAACCGTCAAATATTATTTACAAAAAAACTATGAGCTAGAACCACCCAAAAAGTGGTGCCCAAATTATCTCCAATCAAAGATGCCCTATGATGTGTCAAAACAAACAACACATGTAACTCCACCTTACAACTATTTTTTTGCGTCCAACACATTTTCACATTTTCCAATTTGAAAGACCCAACTTTTGTAGGAGATAAATTTTGATTTGAGAGGTCGATTGATGAAGCGTTGAAAATATCACTGAGTTCTCTTTCAAGATATAGCCTTAGTTTCTATTTAAGATCACTTTTGGGCCTAAAAATAACCTCTAAGTGCCTCAAACTTGACTTTATTTTTTATTTTTTTAAAAAACTTTAATATCTTGAAATCCACACATGATCTTGGCTTGAAACTTTACCAACATGTTTATTTGACAATTTCATAGCTTTGGGGAAAATTTTTGACCCATCCATACTCAAATGTAAACTTACTACTAACAGTAACCTTTTTTAATTGCAAAGTTGAGACACCATTTTCCTACCATTCTCCCACTTGTCAAACACCTTGCAAGAGAAAAGGGAGTATCAACATCATGATTTTATTTCTAGGGGCCAAGAGGCCCATAGACTCCGAACACCATCTAAACTTCTATACACTCACAAGCTTAGTTAAATAGTCTAGAACATTAATTAAAGTATCCACCTTAACTATTATAACCTTGTCATCCTTGATCATATCTCTAACAAAATGATATGATACATCAATGTTCTTGGTCTTAGGATGAAGTGTTGGGTTCTTAGATAGGTGGATCACACTCTAACCATTACAATAAACTATCGCTGCACCTTGTTTTATTCTGATATCTAAACATAGTCTCTCAATCCAAATGACTTCTTTACAATCATGAGTATTTATCATATACTTATCTTCAATAGTTGAAAAAAACCATAGCCTATCACTTACTCATCCAATTGATTACAACACCAAATAAACATGTAAGAGTTGGTGGATCATTTACTACCAACATCACTTGCTTAGTCTGAATCCACATAACCATGATATCAAGGGAATTCATTATCATCTCATATCAAATTACAATGATAACACAAGGAATAATTTGAGGTAGCTCACAAATATCTAAAGACTATTTTAATTGTATCCCAATAAATTCTACTAGGATTATACATATATCAGGAAATAACTCCCATGACTTGGGTAATGTTTGGTCTAGTGCATATACCATAACATACATCAAACTTCTAATTTCACTTTGGTAAGACACTCTTCTCATGTCTTCCACCTCTGATGAAGATTTTAGAAAATGTAAAGCAGATAAATCTATTCCAACTATAAGAGGAGCACACAATGGTCTACAATCTTCATGGGAAAAGACAAAGGTGATATTGAGAGAATCTAGAAAGAGATCAATGATAAAGTAGAGAAGATTGTGCAAAAGCTAGGATTGATTTCGGTGACTAGAGAAGAGATAAATGATGATACCATTGCTCTGGGACCAAATGTGGAAGAAGAAGTGCAGATTGATGATTCTCAACATGAGTAGGATACTAATGATGAAGATGAAATGGATAACACTCCTCCAGAAGTGGAGGATATGACAAAAGAGAATGAAAAAGAGGAAATGATTAGAGAAGACATTGCAAAGGAAAATGTCACAACTTCTCCTCCAGTACTAAATGCTGAAGTTATTCCTCTAGAAAACACAAAAAATACTGTATAAGAAGAGAACACAAACAAAAATGATGATGTAGAGCATGAAGAAGAAAAAATTGATGAGGAAAAGGAAGAAGAGCATCAAGAAAAAGAAGAAGAGCATGAAGGAGAAGAAGAAAAGGAAAAGGATATGGTTTAGTTATCTTCAGTTGCATGTAGTTAGTTTGAGTTGTATGCTAGTTCATTTGAGTTGACTTGAGTTGCATGACTAATGACTTTGGTTGCATGACAAATAATAGGTGGATACTTTCAGTTAAGTGGGGATGATCAATCATGCATAATGTTTGCATGAATTGGTGGAGAGATATGTCTTAGTTAACTACGATTGACTTGGGACCACCTTGGGCACCCAAGTTGGCATCTTTCAGTTAACACCTTTTGCATGAGAAGATATTTACAAGGCCCAGTCAAGTGGGCCCATTCTTGGGCGCCAACTTTGAGGTGAAGCTTGCAAGATATTTTCTTGACCAACGTTCAGTTTGGGGCACCTAAATTGAGGAATACTTTGGTTTGAATTCAGATTACATGGTGGAACTCTACTTTCCCAATCTAGGCATAGATTTTTGTGAGGAGATTTATGCTCTTGAATTGTACAACTCTTATTGAGTTTACATGCTCATAATTGTCTATTAGTTGGAGCAAGTGGATGAGATTTCTATGAGAGTTTTCTGTAGGTTGTGAAGGATTGTTGAAGGCAAGGAAGCATATCAATCAAGGATTGATATAGTATTATTGTAATCTTGTTCTAAAGTTAAATAATACAAGCACTATTGATTCTGGTGGAGTTTTTTCCCGAAAGGGTTTCTCCAGGTATATGTTGTGTCACTTCTATATTCTTGTCTCATTCTTCTACAATATTTTGTCTCTTACTACAATTGGTAAAATTGATCTAAATAGATAATCATACACAAAGAATTGTGACAATGAACACTTAATTAAATCTACAGTATCATAGTTTTATAAGTTTTAAGCTACAATATTACCTTCATTTTCAACACCTCTTCCCTCTATAGGTCTTTTAGTCACTCCTTTTCTACCTCTCCATCCCTCCTTAGCCATCTCTATAATGGAATCATGAATCAAAGTAAATTAAATTTCAAAAATTCTATCTATAATCATATTTGATAAGATTTCAATTCCATATAAACACAATTCTCAGGAAATTTAATTAAAAAATAAAAATCAATTCAATATTTGATAATTAATAAATGCAACATAACCTAATTCATCTTAGGAGTTCAATTCATTAATTAAGAATTCATTTCAATCACATGAGAAATGAAACAACCTAATTAATCATCAACTCATAGCAATATCATCATAAACAAGGTTAAAGTTATTCTATGCATGTAAATATTACCAAACCATAGTCAAATGTAGAAATCAAATATCCAACACCATAGATGTAAACAATAACATAAAATTTCCAATACGCTAATAAGTTGAATAGCATAAAATTTAGATCATCAAAGGGTAGGTCTCACACTCCAAGGACATCATCAAGTTCAACACCATTCAAGAAAATGTTCACAAAGTTTATATGTAGGTGATGGACTAGCATGTAATATCCTAAAGAAGCATGATGCCAATGTTGTGACAAAAATCAAGCAACTTCAACAATCGTTACTTGATGTTGCCAGTTGCTAAGATGACCATAATTCACGGGTTCAAATTCAAGTCCTTACAAAAGACCTTGAATGTCACAATTAAAACAAATAGTACAAGTGAAAGAGCTCCTAGCATATGTGAGGCAACATATTGTACCACTTCCTTAACAGTCTTGTTGACCTTTGTCACTAGCACCATTTTACCTTGTTCCAATAGTTTAGGATGCCATGTGTGTTGTTTTTGTGACTTGGATGTGTGTGAAGTTGATTGAATGGGGTAAAATATCTTCTTCATTATCATTAAATCTCATTAAACCTCTCCCTCCATCCCTTGTTACTCCTCTAGGTCTTTGTATAGGGTTGAGGGTTTAACACTTGCAAATTCTATATAAATCTCATTTGGTGCTCACCAAGTTTGGTGAGCACCAAACAACCTTTGCTAAAAGCAATAAAAGAGGAATTTGACCCATGATACATGCCCATAATTCCCTACTTTTGATTGGTTATTGTACTTTGTCTAATAAGGAAACACTTTTTCATGTTGTTAACTTCTTTTACTACCATATTTTGCTTGCCACCACCTTTTCAACACCATTTTGTTTGCTTGACAAGGTAGAAGAAGAGAATTTGAAGTTTTTACATCAAATTTGATTATCTTAGGTAATATTTTCATGTTTATTGAATTGAAATATTTATTATGAGTTTTTTTTTTTTTGTTTAAATTTGACAATATAGACCCATTCTTTTCATAATTTTAGTATTCATAATAGATTTACATAGAATTCAACATTGAATTAGAAGGAAGTTGCATAAAAAGTCAATTTTTTTAGGAGTTTGAAGAAAAAATGAAAGATCGTGAGACAATTTTCTTTAATGTAATATTGATCACTTGTGTTATTTATACCATTAATTACTTTTTCATCTTTGAACTTAATTAGTGATCTTTGAGCATAATACAAGGAATTTGTCAATTTGAAAGGCTAAGATTAGTCAAAATTGGCTAGATTGTCCATGACACCTTCCCTAGAAGATAACTTAGCATTGATTAAATCATCAAAATAATTAGAAACACAAGTATGAGGACATGCAAGTCATTTATAGAAGGTGCCATATTAGCCCATCCTTGAGCTAGAAATATGCTTCAAAATCATGATAAGTGTGAAGATACCATCATAGGAAGGGCTCCAAGAACTACTCAGTTCCCTTCAAAGGTTATAGGATGGTCAAGAACAATGTAATTTGATTAATTTTTAAATTTTGTTAGGGAATCTATTGCTAAGATAAGTTATTTCATCCTTACATAACAAATTATCCATATTGTTAGAGTAATAAGTTATTATGCTTAATTAATTATATCATATTGATTAATTAATTAAGTCACTTATTCCTTTAGTTACTTAAGCTAAACTTAGGCACATTAATAATTAAGTAATTATTAAGTGTGCACACTAGGGTTTCCCTTTTAGGGTTTCTTGATATCCTTCATAAGGATTGATCACTTTGTAATAATTGATTCTCTTAATGCATTTTTACACTTTGAGATTCACAGAACATCTTCTTTGGTTCTTCATATCTTTTGCATGTGACAGGTATCCATCTTGCATGCAGGTGATTTTGGTTTTCTTAATAAATGAACTATGATAAAGTTGCATTCAGGGGTGTTTCTTAATAATTGATTAATTATTAAGTGTGCACACTAGGGTTTCCCTTTTAGGGTTTCTTGATCTCCTTCATAAGGATTGATCACTTTGTAATAATTGATTCTCTTAATGAATTTTTACACTTTGAGGTTCACAGAACATCTTCTTTGGTTCTTCATATCTTTTGCATGTGACAGGTATCCATCTTGCATGCAGGTGATCTTGGTTTTCTAACACATATAAGTTATTTCATCCTTACATAACAAATTATCCATAATGCATCCATAACCATACATACATCAAATAAGATCATAATCATGAAATATGACATCATAGTATAAATGTTGCATCATCAATCATCTTATATATATATATCCAAAAAATGAATGTCATGATACATATCAAAGTGTCTGATATTCATCAAAGATATACACGAGGATATCAAAAAAGGAGTTGATGAATGAAAATACATCATAAATCAGGTCTACATAAAAAAATGTATACATTTGTACATGGGAGCTATCCTCTTCTCCCCTAGTCCTCTTGGTCGGGCTCTCTCGATGGTGGTCGATGTCCACTTGATGGACCCACTCCTCCTCCCACTAATGGACCACCCACTGATCCACTCGGAGCCAAATCAATCCTCTATGAAAATTCAAGCTATTATCAATGGGGAGGAACCTGTATATAGTACACAGTCCTATAATAGGATGCCTTAGCCATGGCCTATCCATAAAGAGAAGATGAAACCATCTGACCCTATACCTAGGAGGCAGCCTCAAGTTGTTGTTTGCATGCAACCTCTTGTGCCAGTTGTAGCTCTGCTTGTTGTCTTTGTGTCCTCTCTTGATCCCTCTCAAAATGGGCCCAGTACCACTCCTGTCTCATGGTATCTCACTCCTATCGAGCACTATCTCTCTCCTACATGCATGTATTTCTCTCTTGATGGGCCTGATCTTGTTCGGTGGTCCTCTAATCTCACTCTTACATGATTTCTTGTAATCTCTAACCTAGATCCTCACGTACAATTACTACTACATGTCATTGTGGCATGTGTGGTGGTGGACCTAGAGGTGGCCCTTGTGGTACTATCTCAGTACCTGTCCTAGAATATAAACATGCCCTCAACCTCCTCTACCTCCCCTACCACCTCTACCTCTCTATCCCTTGCCACCTGCATTTTCCTCTACTAGATTTGTAAGTCTAGTAGGCCTATACCGTGTGAACCATGCATTGTATCCTAGGATAGTACCAAGATCATCCAACCCACTTGCGTAAATCCATGGTAATGGAACCAACTATGCAAAGTCATCGATAGAAATTTGAGGGACTATTTGAGGTCACCACTTGGAAATATCTTTGTATGTATGAGAGTACATAACCTTGTAATCATCTACAAGAGCATCCAATTGCTTCCCAAATTGGTGAGAAACCTGGTCTAGAAGATACCTCTCAATAATGTGAATGGATCGACCCATTAGACATCAGGTCTATTAGCTGTATCCCAAATGAGTGTCATCGTCCTCCCAAGCCTGAGCCTGTATCCAGGGTCTCCATGTAAAAACAGTCATGTCATTAATGACCTACCACTAGTATGCTATGTTTGTTGCCCCTATGTGGTGGAGGGTAGTCATGCCATCATACTGATACACGATCAAATCTTCCTCCTCTATAGCTCTAAATGCAACAACTAGTCAGAGCATCGCAATGTGATCCCATGCCCATATATAAATCAGGGTAACTCTTGTGGATATGTTGGTGCTCTCTTGATACACCATTTGGTGCATGTCATGGTATAAATGGGCCAATATGCAAGGGCCCCATCCTCCATGATCTGTTGTACGAAAACATCCCATCGTATGCTAAATAATTGAGATCGCCTGTTAGGAGATAGGACTTCCATCATGAGCCCCACTATAACCAATGTGAGATCACTAGAAAATTTTTCCTCCCTCTAGAAAAATGTCCTCCACTCCCAACACATGGAACATGGAATCAAGGCTGAGATCCCTGTCATAAATCACCCGCTCTCCGTGAATCAGTACCCATAGAATCCTCAAAACATTCTCCAGGTTCACCACCGCCTCACCTATCAGAAGGTGGAAGGAGGAAGTCTTGGAGTGCCACCACTCCACAAAGGCTATCATTAGAGCTAAATGGGTCATGATCTTTGGCATAAATGAAAAATGGTACAATCCAACTGCTCCTAGGAATAGGACATTGAGCTCCCTTAATATGGTCAGTCGCTCTAGAATTTGTGGTCTCCTCTCTTGGGAAAGCAAAGGATGGAAGACAACCTATATGCATAATGCACACAATGCTAATTTGATAAAATTTGGGAAAAATAAAAATCCATAGAATGTAAAAGTGAGCCTTTATTGCAAAGGAATTGCATTATTGTCTTGGAAAATGCGTCACTATTTTTTAATAGTGCCACTATCTTGTAGACGTGTTACTATCCTACAATATTTCATTATTTATTATCACTATGCAAAAATGAGTCTTTGAAATCATGCAAATGCACTGCTATATTTTATGCAAATGTGTCAGTAAAAAGAAAACACGTTGATGAATTTCCAATCTCCCATGCATATGCAGAAAAATTACGCCTAATGCAAAGGCGTTGCCATATTTTGTAGAGGTGTCACATCGGGTTTTAGAAGAATCACCCTAATAACGATGCCTCTATTTGACCTAATCTACCCTACATTTCACTACCTAGAAATGTGTGCAAGGGAAGTTTTTCGGGGTACATACCATTGATCCTGCTTCGATTGGCCATTGGAACTATCAGACTTGATCCACGCGATGTGTGGGAATCACTCTATGTGCCATCTCATTAGCTGCTCTAGAGGAAATCTAAGCTAGAATCACATGAATCGCTCTAAGATTTCTCAAATTCTCAAAAGAAAAGTGTGCAAATGATTTTCAAATTCACCCAAATTCACATATCAACCGAAAGGATTTCAATTGTCAGATCAACTGGATATGGTGTGCAGATTGAAGAAATATTTATATGGATTGAAGCAAGCTCATAGAGCTTGCTATGCAAGGTTAGACATGCATTTGATTCAGCAAGGTTTCAACAAAGGTATGACAGATAGTAATCTGTATTTTAAAATTGAAAATGACAAATCTTGATTGTAGTTGTATATGTTGATGACATTATTTTTAGAGGAAATAAAACTATGTGTAAGATGTTTATGGAAGAGATGCCAAAATAATTTGAAATGTCTATGTTTGGAGAAATGAATTTCTTTCTTGGGTTGCAAATTAATCAAACAGAGAAAGGAATTTTTATTTAACAGTCTAAGTATGTGAACAAGATGTTGAAGAAGTTTGGAATGAATGGTTCCAAACTAGTATGCACTCCTATGGTGACTGGTTGAAAATTAGGTAAAGATGATGATTCACCTAAGGCTGATCAGAGCAAGTATAGATCTATGATTAGTGGACTATTGTATTTGATTTCTACTAGACTGAATATTATGCATGTTGTCTGTCTTGTGGCTAGATTTCAAGAAGATCCTAAGGAACACATGTTGCCGATGTTAAAAGAATATTTAGATATTTGAATGGAACTTTGGATTGTGGGTTATGGTATCCAAGGGATACTGACTTTACACTAAGTGCTTATATAGATGCAGATTGGGTTGGATGTGTACAAATGACATAAATACTACAAGTGCTGATGCATTCTTTCTTGGTTGCAAATTGGTGGAATGGTTGAGTAAAAAGAAAGATTCAATTTCCTTGTCTACTATTGAATTTGAGTATATTGCTATTGCATCTTGCTATACACAAGTTATATGGATGAAACAAACATTAAAAGATCACAGTGGTGTATGATGATCCTATTTCTATCTTCTATGATAACACAAGTGCAATTAACATTTCGAAGAATCCAGTGATGCACTCAAGGAAAAAGCATATATCTATCAGGTATCATTTGTTGAGAGAGAAGGTTGTGGAGAATGAAGTAAATCTTGAGTATGTCCCTATGAAGGATCAAATTGCTGATATATTTACGAAGGCTCTTCCTAAAGATACTTTTGAGTATATTTGGGAGAAGTTAGGGGTCATTGCCCCTCCTTTCTTGAACTAGATGAATATTGAGATGCATTAGTCCGATGGATCTATGGGTCTATCTTTCTTCTGGACTAATTTTTTGGTGGCTACCTCTCAGGGGGAGTAGGTAGTGTCATGTGTTGTCATTGTATGAGTATTATATTTTTAATGTCAAAGGGGAAATCAATGTAAAATATATTTTTCATTTTCCATTGATGTCAAAGGGGGATAGGAATAATGTGAAAAATAGGAGAGGAAGAATGTGAAAAAGATTATCTACTAGAAGAGGGAGAAAACAAAAAGAAAAATCTTAAGAAGTGTGTTCAAAGCTAGTATATTGTCTGTGATGGTTTTTCACATCATGTGTTGCCATCAATGACAAAGGGGGATATTGTTGCAAGAATGAAGGTGTTTCCATTGATGTCAACTGGTCAATTGGTTACCCATTGGTTGTTTTTGTCATTAATGTCATGGATGTAGATTATTGGTTGTATATGTCGAGGATATTGAGAAAATTTTATTGAAGAAAGGTTGCAGGTGTTCATTGGTTGCTCCGGGATTTTCTCTGGGATTCACTCCTATGTTTGTGTGGTTCAGATATGTTGAACATGTTTGTTGGAAGCTTCTATATCCAAATTTTTGGCTTCTGATTCATTGTACAATACGAGTTATGTTCACCAGTTGTGAATTGTGGTTTTCTTTGTTTCTGGCTAAGGTCTGGGAGAAATGTTGTTGGTATAGATTTCTCTTTGGTAAAGTCTTATGACTTGCAGTTCTAGAGTTAAGTTGTTATGATCGTGTTGAAGATGATTTTGGTATCTGGAAGGATCGTGCTTGATTGTTCTATGTGTTTTACACTGGTTTTGTCGAGCTTGTGTTAAACACTATCTTCAAAGTTGATGAAGCGCGTTGGACCTATTTGGGTCCTCATCAAGCATGTGTTTGAGTTTCCCTCATTCTAATTCCACCCTAGGATGTTTTGGCGCCAACTTAATTTGAATTTGTTGATGGATGGCCAACTTTGGATATGTTTCAAAGTTGAAGATGGTATAAATACAAGATGAATTAGTGGTGAAAGAGACAAGAGAGATAAGTGCAAATAAATAGAGAAGATAGATGTGAACTAGATGTGAATTAGTGGGTGTGTGTGATGCGAGTGTGGAAGATCAATGCGAAGCCTAAATGTTGAGTTTCCAGATGTAGTGAGATGAAGGTGTACTCTATCATTCATGCATGTCTGCAAGTGGTTGAGAAAATTGTGGTGGAAATCTTTGTTGCATTGAGATTTTTTTCTCTCTGTATCATATCTCTTCTATCTTCTTTGTATCTATGTGGCTGTGAGCCCTTTGGGTGGTTAGCCCTGTTAGACAATGAGTCCTTGTTTTAGCAGTGAGCCTTGTTTCTCAGGTAGTGAGCCTTTGTAATCAATTTTGATATTCTCTATAGTGTGAGTTAATCTTGACCGTGATTTTTCCCTTCATGTGATGATTTTTAGTTTCTACACTCGCACTTAATGTTTAATCATTTTAGTAGTGTTAAGGATTTGTTCTAGTGAATGAATTAAAGGTTTAAATTTGTTACAACTGAGTCATCCATCCTCTCAGTTGTCTTGTTCAACACACCTGTGGCACTTCCTTTGCAGGAATGACACCTATAAAGCACTTTCATTCTGCAAGACTGAGCACATATAAAACCGTTGTTCAAATTTTGCGAGATCGAGCACCCGTGGAGCCAATTCTATAGGACAAAGCACCTATAGAGTTTTTTTCCACCTTCCACACAACCGAGTACCTATGGAGCCATCTTCTCTCTCCTACACGTCTGAGCATGTCAGATTGCGGTTTGCTTCCTTGATGATACATATATATGCTTTTTAGATTTTTCTCTACTTTACCTCGCATTCACTAACACATATGCTCACTAAAGTGGGGGAAAAATGTAATGGCGTGAATTTGCACACCTTTCAAATTCCCCATTTTTATACCCTTCACCTTAGGAAATATAATTTTGACGATGCAATCCCAACATCCTCAACCTTTCCTTGTCCACTCGACAACCTATTTTCGTGTCGGTGGAGGAATTTTTTTAGGGACACCTGTGTGCAGCATGGATGTTCGCGCGCTGCGCTTCCATCTTGACAGGATTCCTGCCTCTAGAATCTGCAGAGGCATTATGTTCCTCCATTAGACGTGAACCGTAATGCCTCCTACCCCCTTGGTCAACGTAGAACAACTCCTTTTCCTCCATTTTTCCTCTCAAATTTCCTAATCCTCCATTCTATCTATCTTCTTCACACCTCTACACACTTGACTAAATTCTTGTTACATTGTTGATCAACTTACATTGTAGGTGCAAGTTGCTGGTCTTCTGGATCCTCCACTCTGTTTGTTGCGACAACGTTGTTGGATAACTTACAAGCTTGCTCCTTCCTCTACTTTCCTTGAGAGTATGTAGTTGTGAAGGTGATATACACCATTGTCACTTACTTTTGCATCATTGTGTTACATAGTAGCATATTGTGCTTTGTGTTATCGCTTGGCATCTCTACTTTCAATACAATTTATTTATCATTTTCTATGTTGTTGCTATTTGGCTTTCTGTGGAGGTGGAAACACTAAAGCGGGGAACTAAATGAGACAGTCCTCTAAACACAGCCCCAACATTTTTCTTGGTCTTGTGTGTGTAGGTGCTTTTCTGATGGATCTATTTGAAGAATCAAATTCCATGAATTTTGGTATCACTTTCTTATCCTTCTTTGTCAATTCGAATCATATCTAGTTGTAGACATCCAAATTTGACCACTCCCACATGGTCAAACTTGTCTACTTTATTCATCCATTTCATCAATATTAATTAAATGATTTATTTAATTAATATTTCACCTTTCTGCCTAAAGTCCCTAAAGTATTTAAATACTTTACCTTACACCTTTTCCTCTCTAAATTAAATAAACGTATCAATTTATTTAATTTAGTTATTTGACCTTTTTGAATAAAATCAATTTTTAATTTCTCCTTTTCTCTCTCCTTGTCACATCCTCCATAACCCTCTTCTAATCTGGATTAAGTTAATTAATCCATTATTAGGATGTGCACACCTTAATCAGGATTAATGTCACATCCTCCATAATCTCCCACTTGCTTCTAATCTCTCATTAATTTCCTTAATTATGTATTTGCACAACCTTAATCTAATCCCTATGCTACATTTAACATACCTTTTTGGTCAACCTGCACATTTTCCACATTTGGCATTGATCCTCTTCCCCATGTGAATTTTTAATTCACATTTATTCATCCAAGACTCCTCTCTTCCCCATGTGAATTTTTAATTCACATTTATCCTTGCAAGACTCTCTTTATTCCCATGCAAGTTCTAGAACCTTTGACTTGTCACATCACTCACATGTGTCAAAATCCTACCTTTTTGGGAACCTTGTCTTATCCACAAGCTTCTCCCAATCATGTGAATTTTTAATTCACATTTATTTCTCCAACTACTTTCCTCTTCCCTATGGAGATTTTTGAGGAATACTAAAATTCCTCAAATGTCACTTTCATTCTCACTTGGGGA
The DNA here is from genome assembly GCA_007258455.2 of Sequoia sempervirens. NCBI lineage: Eukaryota > Viridiplantae > Streptophyta > Pinopsida > Cupressales > Cupressaceae > Sequoia > Sequoia sempervirens. The sequence goes on along the minus strand of VDFB02364198.1, from coordinate 46,834 downwards.
CAAAAAGTTCCTTTTTGATGAAATTTTCTCATCTCTCAAGGTAATTTCAAAGTATTTGTCCTTCCTCCACATCACTTGTACCCTTGCCATCTCACCATGTCCTTTTGACACTTCATCCTCCACATGTCAAGATGTGAGGGCTTGTGAGTCCTCAACTCACCATAGCCCTTCATCTTGGCCATGGTGGCTCAATCCTAACCGTTGAATTCTCTAGAGAATTTAATTTCTTCTATAAATACCCCCTTTTTTCATTCATTCACAACTTAGGCGTTTTAGCACCCTTATGTTCTAAAATTTTTAAGCCATCATATCCTTTTGCATTTGCACTAGCTTTCATCTTCATTGCACCCACTTTTTCTCATTGCATTCCCCATCTTTCATACATCATTTTGAATCCATTTGCATCATACCTTGCCATCAAAGGAGCACACAAAAGCATTCAAGATCAAGGGCCAACCAAAGAACAAACTTGAACAAGGTATAATCAACTTCATTTTCATATTTATTTTGTTTAAGTTTAATGTAGCCTAATCATTGAGGTGTTAAGTGTTTTCCTTCATTTGCATCTTGTTTTGCATCTTTTAGAGTAGGTATAAACATTGATCACATTTCTGGCACGCCTGGTGGGACCCACAAACGGGTCATTTTTAGATTCACATTTGTTGTTTTTTGACTTTTTGCAGGTTAAGGACACAGAGAGGCATACCTTCCCCTGCAGAGGGGCGTACCTTCCCTTACAGAGGGGCGAAGCTGCCCTGGATAGAGACTTTTTCAAGGTAAAAACAGGGGGTAAACTTCATTTTCAGTTTCTTTTTTTGATTGTTTTCGATTAGTACTGATCCTAACCTGTCTTGTGAGTGTTTGTGTTAGTTTTTTTCTAACATTTGTGCAGCTCTCAACGCCTATTGAAGATTGAGATAAAAAATCCTAACACATTTGCTGCAGGGTGGACGATTTCAATTCTTAATTAGTTGTTTGCTTTGTCATTTTTTTTTTTACTTAGGCACATAGTTTAATTAGGGGAGAGTCAAATTATTGTGTGTCATGTCTTTAACAATCCATTTGTCACCCAAGGAGACACTATCTCGTCTATGCTTTCCCCTTGCACTTCGTCTGAGCCTGGGGAGTAGCCGAAAATGGTTAGTGTTTTCTTCTTTAGTGGGACTTGCTTGGGGATTTCATCACCCCAAGGGATGATCCCAACCATGTGTATCGATGGGGTATACAAAGGGGGGAGAGCCAAAGCTATACCCCAATCCAGTCACATCGTGTCTGGCAGAGCGTCGAAGGTAGGGTGATACCTAGATAGACGTGAAGAGTTGGTCTGAGCCCTTCAGTATCTCATTGGGGTTCTCAACTCGTGCTTGTGATGGGCTGGTGTTCACGGTTTGTGCCTCACGTACCGATAGTATATCAAGGACTCCCTAGACACCTTGTTTATCCTAGATTAAGGACTATGTTGGCCATACCTTTTAACACTAATCATAGGATTGTGTTGTTTGAATTGTCTTCTTGTGTAAAACTAGTGATTTTTTGTCAAGTCAGCCTTATTGCTTGTTGTTTGCTATATTTTTGGTCTTTTCCATAGCTGTTTTCACTTAAGTCAAGTCCAATTTCTTGTAGAGGGGCGAACCTGCCCTCTAAAAGGGCGTATCCACCCTCTAAAGGGTGTACCTGCCCTCTACATCAACTTTTGTCAGCCTATCTTTGGTCAAAATTGTCAATCTTTTTACCAAATAGGCGAACCTGCCCTCTAAAGAGGCATACCTATCCTCTAAAGGGGTGCACCTTCCCTCTAAAGGGGCATACCTACCCTCTACATCAACTTTTGTCAGCCTATTTTTGGTCAGAATTGTTAATCCTTTTACCAAACAGGTGAACCTACCCTCTAAAGGGGCGTACCTTCCCTCTAAAGGGGCGTACTTTCCCTTTAAAGGGGTGTACCTACCCTCTGCATTAGCTTTTGTCAGCCTATTTTTGGTTAGAATTGTTAGAATTTTCACCCAATAGGCAGAATTTCCCTCCAAATGACCAATTTCACCTCCCATTCAGTCATTCTGAGCACTCGTTTCCCCGTTCTGAGCACCTGTTTATCTATTCCAAGCATTCATTTCTCGTTCTGAGTGCCCATTTTACTGTTTGGGGAACCTGTTTCATTGTTCGGGGAACCCATTTTTTCGTTCGGGGAACCTGTTTCATCATTTGGGGAACCTGTTTCATTGTTTGGGGAACCTGTTTCATCGTTCAGGGAAGCTGTTTTGTCATTTGGGGAACCCGTTTCATCGTTCGAGGAACCCATTTTTCCTTTCAGGGAATCCGTTTCATTGTTTAGGGAACCCGTTTCATCGTTCGGGGAACTCGTTTCACTGTTTAGGGATCTCATTTCACTATTTGAGGAACTCGTCCCATCCTCTAGTAAGTCCATTTCATCGCTTGTCAGGCTCACCTATTCTGATAACTCATTTGACCTCATTTTTGATTTAAACAAGTCCAAAGAAACTAGTAAGGTGACCATGCCCCTAGAATAGGAAATCGTGCCCAATTCAGAGAGTCAAACGGTTGGGGACCTAAAACCTTGTCGTTTGATGTGATCTAAACACTTTCATCCCCTTTCGTCCACTCGTAATTTATCAAGGTCATTCAGTCATCACCCGCATTATATAGGCACTCTTAAAGCATCTCTAGGTTGTATCATTCATCATCGTTCTCTTGATCCAAATCCCCTAGACCTTGTTTTAGAGGTTATTATCCAAATTGACCCAGGCGTTTGAATCCAATCATTATCCTACATGTTAGTCATTGTCTTTGGCCCAATCAATCCACTTCTATCTTGAGGTGGATTCGGTGCTGTAATTCATCATCTTCAATCGAATCAATCCATTTCCATCTTGAGGTGGATTCGGTGTCATGATCCCCTATATGTCCTTCAATTTTATCAACCAATTCCTTAAGTCACCTAGGGTGATTTACAAACTGGGTTTAGAATCCCTTACATCACCCATCATCTAATCTTGTCAGTCGTTTCATCAAATGATCCTGATATGTCATCCAATCCTATCAATAATTTTATCAATTAATCCTTATCCAATCATCTAATCTCAATCCAATCCAATCGTCCAATCAATCCTATCCAATCATCTAATCTCAATCCAATCCAATCGTCCAATCAATCCTATCCAATCATCTAATCAATCCTTATCCAATCATCTAATCTCAATCCAATCCAATCGTCCAATCAATCCTATCCAATCATCTAATCAATCCTTATCCAATCATCTGATCTCATCATCCTATCAATCAATCCTTGATCCAATCCAATCAATCTTCCAACCGTCATTTAGGTCATCTTTGCATTGAGGTCCACCAAGTATTTTTGCATTTTCATGCCCGTACAGACTAGATCACAAATCAAGAAACAAATGGCACAACAACAAGGTCAAGGTTCCCAATTGAACATCCCTCAAGATCTTAGCAATGGGGAAAACATCTCCCAAGATCCCAACAACGGTGCGAATGCCTCTCAGGATCCTAACAATGGTGTGAACATCCCTCAAGACCCTCATAATGGTGCTTCATCACAATCTAACACCGACGGTTAAAATACTTCACTACCCGGTGACGAGAACATGATCAATCAGCCTGAAGTCACCAGAGATGAATACCTAAGCAATCCCACTAACGTTCAGATGACAGATCACCTCCTTGACGAATGTGGGGATAAGATCCTCATTACTCTACTCATGAAAGGAGTGAAACTGCCATCTAGTTTTGACATGTCATAGTATACCCACACCTAGCCTCCACTAGTACATCAAGACCCACAAAATTTTCTAAAAAATTCCTATGTTCCTGAGGGTGCACCCGTAGATAACTAGTATCATCCTAAGTTTGGAAATGTTGTGATACATCAAGTTGCCAATTATCCTCCTATTCCATCTACTGCCCCTACTGCACCATCTGATCCTTATGATCCCTATGCCTATGGCATGCCACAAAACATCCCATCCACTCCACCACTTCCACCTCAGTATCTTGGTCAACTACCCACCAACACTGGGGGAAATCCCTTTCTCACATTGATGCCACCACCAGGACCTGTGCCCATAGGAAATCTCCTACCGCCCCCTCAGGGTAATAATCCTCATCAATCCATTGCCTCACAGGCACTTCCGTAGCATGCAACTATCTCCTCATGAGCACCACCACAACATACCACTACTGTTTCAGTTCCCATACAACAACATCATCAACAACCCCCGAAACAAAACATTTCAATTCCGCAACAAAACATGCCACAGGAAAATGTTCCAAACCCATACCAACATACTATCACTTATATACAACCTCCTCATCAAGCAACACAAACTACATCACACCCTCAACAACCACCCCATGGTGCCTTTGCAACAATTCCACAACAACAACACATCCCATTTCACCCTCCTTATCAACAACCACATACACATGTTCCCACACAAATGCAACATAATCCTCTTGCGCAATATCTCTACAATCCATCCAGCACATACACTGCTCATGCTAATCCGAACATCCATGTGACTACTTAGAATCCACAATGGACGCAACCACCTCCTTACAAAAATCCCCTACAATCACACACCAACCCATACTAGCAGCAGTCTAATCCACAACAGCCTCCACATGTCACACCACAACCCAATGTTGCGTATAATTACCAAACCAATCCTTTTAATGCTCAACAACACCAAAAGGGTGCCTCATCCATGTCCTACATGCAACAACGACCACCTCATCAACAAGGTGCTCAATCTACCCCTTATTATCAACAACAACCGCCTTATCAACAAGGGGAATTCATGTCATTATGTTACCAAGCTCCACACAATACACCATCCACTTCATATTATCAGCAGCCGACACCTCAACAACAGGTACCCTCTGCCTCTTATTACCAAAATCCGTCATTATCCTATCCACCCTATGCTAATCAGTATCAACCTCCACCCTCATACGATCCCATTGCTTTCATCCCATCAACAATATCCACCCCATCTTTCTAATCTAACTCTGCCCGCCAATAAAGAGCTGGAAGAACTCAAAGCTGCATTGAAAGATCTACAAGCGGGTACATCCGAAAAATCCTTCAAGTTTGAAGAGATTTTCCCATATCCATTTGATTCTTCGATTTCGCTTATCCCCTTTCCAAAGCATTTTGAGATACCCAAGTTCGACAAGTATACGGGAACTAAAGATCCAAAGGCCCACTTGTAGGAGTTCTATGCATAATGTCAGGATGTCCAACATAATGACAATTATCTCCTACGCCTATTCCCTAGAAGCTTAGGAGGGTCGACCTTAGATTGGTTCATGGGTCTCAAGAAGGGGACAGTCTCTTCCTTCACTGATCTTTCTAAATATTTTGTCAAACAGTTCTCCTTTAATTTGGAGAAATACATTGACACTCTAGACCTCTTGAAGGAGAAGCAACGTGATGGAGAAACCTTCACTAAATACCTGCAAAGGTGGCAAGCTATAGCAAGCCGTATGAAGTCCCCTCCTAGCGAGAAATAAATGGTCACCCTTTTTGTGGCTAATGCCCATCCTGAATTAGCACATGCTCTTAATATTCATTGTGTCACTACCTTCGTAGAAGTTATCGAAAAGGGGCCCATCATTGAGAGAGCGCTTGTCGCAAAAGGGAAAATTAAACTGTACAATTCGGATAAGGACAGGTCATCCGGTAGCAAATCCCGTTACTAGAATAAGAACAAGAATGCGGTCAATGATGGCGTCACTGATACTAAACATGTTCAGGTGGCCAATACCTCCCAGAGGCAACAACCATCCATGCCCAATGCCATATCTGTGCCACAGGGGGCACCTCGATCCCCTCAACAATCCAATCAAGGGAACGGTAAACATCCATAGACTCAATTAGGAGAACCCTTGAGCGTTATCTTCCATAGATTGTTGCAGGTCAATTACCCGATGAATCCAAGCATAAACTAGCTTGGTTTAAAGAGAATTAGTATTGTGAGTTTCACAAGATTAAAGGGCATACCTTAAATAAGTGTCAAAGTCTGAAAACATACATCTAAGATCTTATAGATTGAGGAGATATCCATGTGGATTCCAACCAGGCCTAGTCGCCCAATGCTCAGTTAAAAATATATCAAAATGCTTTCCCCAAGCAGAACCAAGGTCCTAGCACATCCAACACAAACCCTGGACCGAGTAACAATAACAACTAGGATAACAACACTAATAATATCACTTACAAGAATGTCCCGCTTAACTATGAGACTCTTATCACGCATATTGGACAAGCAGAACCACATGTGTCTATGATACATGTCAAGGGCAAGGAGCCTCAATGTGTTGTTACCACTCGTCGCACTCACATTACTGTCCTTGGAGCCTCCGCATCAGCCCCATCACCTCCTGTGAGCTCTTAGTATAACATTCTGGACCATCTAGGAAAGACTGTAACGCAAATATCTATCCTAGATTTGCTAAAGTCTTCTCCTATATATCAGGAAATCTTGACAAAAGCTTTATAGGATGCCCGTGTCCCTAACGACATTGAACCCACACAATTCCAAGCTTTGGTGGAACACCTTTCATCAACCTACCGACTAGGTTTCAGTCAAAACGACATGCCTACCATCAATTCCAATCATAATCGACCCCTTCATATAGAGGTTCTAGTCACTACACGTAAAGTAAAGATGGTCTTGATAGATAATGGCTTTGCTGTCAATCTCTGTACACTAAATTTCATAAAGCATGTAAGATATAGCCATGCTGATTTAAGCAAACTGACCATCACTATAAAGGCTTATGATAATACAGAAAGGGATTCTGGAGGGGTTATTGAGCTTCCAATTCAAGTTGGCCCAGTTATACAATACACCACGTGCCATGTCCTTGATCTGGACCTCCCCTATAATCTTCTTCTTGGCCGACCATGGATCCATGCCATGCAAGCTGTCTCGTCTACCTATCATCAATGCTTGAAATTATCATTTAATGGAATGGAAGTTACGATACAAGCGGATCCCTAGCCATTTGAATACTGTCATTCACTCAAAGCTTCTTTCCCTCACTCCCATTATTGTCTAGGAGTGGAAATGGGACCACTGCTAGCATCCTCATCTCATCCATCATCTAATTCATCACCCACCACCTCATTTGCTCCATCTTCTACATCTGAGTCCACTATCACCAAGGTCTAGATCATTGACAAGGGATGTGGTGAGTACGAGATGTGTACTACTTTGAACGTGGAAACTATGCCACCCTCACCACACACATATGGTCAACCCTCCAAGTCTGCATTGAAGGAAGAACAAAACATAGTCACCTTAAGCTCCAAAAATGTGGGAACCAGCACTTATGTATCTTCCGTGTTACCACAATATACACCTGAAGATGATATAAGTCAATGGATATATCGTGAAGAACCTGAACCTACTCCCCCTTTAAAGGAATATTTTCAAGAGATGTATCCTTGGCCCTCTAAGTACGCTGAGAAACACAATTATCAAGGGGGAGGTCTTGGTCCAGAAGAGCTAGGAAGAAAGCAACCAATTGACACTTCCATACGTCCAAAGAATTCAGGCTTAGGCTATGATAAAAAGAAAAAGGGACCCACAGCATCAACTAGTACTTCTAATAACGTCAGTGTAGGCGATGGTCTTTTGGAAGCTATACCAGAAGAGGAATGTATCATACACGCGTACGATGATGTAGATCACGTAGACCTTTCCTCCATGTTCGAATGCCTATCCGTTTGCACCATCAACCTTTCCCTTCACCATCCTAAACTCATAGATTGGGACCTACGTGAAAGAACACCTACCAACTCACTTACATCAATGGATACCTATGTACACCTCATGGGATTGGGGGAAGATGAACGCCCTAGTCGCAAAAATAAGAAAAATAAAATTTCAAAAGGGTCACCTAGTGAAAACCTCCTTGAGGCACTTCTTGACTCAGAAAAAGTCAAAACAAAGGACGTATCTAATGGTGAAAACCTCAGTGAGGCACCGGAAGATGGGGACGTTCATCTTCCCCTTGTAGGAACACAGTGGTCTGAACGATCATCCATCCTGATAGAGGAAACACACGAAATCAATTTGGGAACTGAAGAGGGTCCCAAAATCACCTATGTAGCCAAGGCATTATCAGAAGAACAGTATTCTACTATCTCCAAGCTTCTTAATGAAAGCAAGACCAATTTCACATGGGAATATTCAAACATGCCTGAGTTAGACCCTGCCTTGGTAGTGCACCATCTAGATGTGCGTCCTGATGCAAAACCAGTTAAACAGAAGCTTCACAAAATGCACCCGCAAGTTGCCCTATTGGTCAAGAAAGAATTGGAGAAGTTGTTGGAAGCCAAATTTATAAGACCCACTGATTACTCCTTGTGGATTTCCAACATCGTGCTAGTAGCCAAGCCCAATGGGGATGTCAGAATATGTACAGACTTCCGTGACCTCAACAAGGCTTGTCCTAAAGATGACTTCCCTTTGTCGAACATAGATATGCTAGCTGATTTAACTACAGGACACAAGATGTTGTTCCTCATGGATGGCTTCTCTGAATATAATCAAATCAAGATTGCACCTAAGGACCAACATAAAATAGTATTCACTACACCTTGGGGTACATTTTGTTATAATGTCATGCCTTTCGGTTTTAAAAATGTAGGGGCAGCCTATCAACGCGCAATGACCATCATCTTTCATGACCTTATCCACATCATCATGGAAGACTATGTTGACGATTTGTTAGGAAAATCAAGAACCAGAGTAGAACACCCTGCAGTCCTAAGAAAGATCTTTGAGCATCTAGAGCACTACAAGTTGTGCCTTAATCCTAAAAAGTGTGTGTTCGGGGTTACATTAGGAAAGTTGTTGGGCTTCATTGTCTCCAAGAGAGGTATAGAAGTAGATCTAGCCAAGGTCAAAGCAATTATGGATATGCCTCCACCTCACAATCTGAAATAGTTAAGGAGTCTCCAGGGTAAGCTATAGTCCATTAGAAGATTCATAGCACAGTTAGCAGACAAGTGTCAACCATTCACCCACCTCTTGAAAAATAATACTTCCTTCAAGTGGGATCCTATGTGTCAGCAAGGTTTTGACAAGATTAAGGAGTATTTGGCTCATCCTCCCGTCCTTATGCTCCCAATTCTAGGGAAACCACTCTTATTGTATATCTTAGCTACCTCAGAAGCACTAGGGGCACTACTAGCACAACATGATGAGTCATCTAGAGAATGAGCAATCTACTATATCAGTCGAACCTTAGTTGGCTATGAACTCAACTATTCTTCAATGGAGAAGGCCTGCCTCACTGTAGTTTTCTTTTCAAAGAAGCTTAGATATTACATGCTCAATCATCCAGTCAAGTTAATATCAAAAGTTGACCCACTTAAGTATTTACTATCCAGAACAACTTTGACTAGTTGAATGGTTAAATGGGTCATGTTACTGAGCGAGTTTGATATAGAATATGTGGACCACAAAGCTATTAAGGGACAGGTGATAGAAGATTAGTTAGCTGATGCTCCCCTGGTTGATGCACATCCTTTGGTAATGGAATTTCCTGATGAGGAGGTCTTTATAGTAGAAAAATACACCACATGGACACTATACTTTGATGGGTCATACACACATAACGGATCAGGAGAAGGCATCCTGTTTGTCACCCCCCAAGGTGATTATATCCCAAAGTCATTCAGACTAGCCTTTCCATGCACAAACAATATAGCAAAGTATGAAGCTCTTCTCACCGGCCTTAGAATCACAATCAAATGGAATATCACTTACCTAAGGGTCTTTGGCAATTCATAATTAGTCATCAAATGGGTCAATGATGAGTTTTTAACAAAGGATGAGAAGTTGTTACCTTATAAATGCATGGTTGATGAATTTAAAAAGTCTTTCACCTCTATTCAGTTTGACCAAATCCTTAGAGTACAGAACAAATTTGTTGATGTGATGGCTACAATTGGTTCCTTGATTGACACGCCCAAAGATCAGAAAAAGTGTGAATTCCTGATTGAACAACTTTTAATCCCTGCATATGACATCCCTGAGAGTGAGATGGTGTGCGAAATCGTAGGTCCTGCCTCCCCATGGTATCATGAGATCTATGCTTATCTTCACGACAACATCCTACCCGTTGACCTTACCCGCAATCAACACAAATCATTCATCTAACATACATCCCATTACACCATCACAGGTGATACTCTTTATCGGCATGGATATGAGGGAACTCTTCTTCGGTGTCTAAACGAGGTTGAAGCTCACACTACATTAACAGAAGTACATAGTGGTGTTTGTGGGGCCCACTCAAATGACATGGCCTTAGCAAAGAATATTCTCAGGGCTGGTTACTATTGGCCTACATTGGAGCATGACTCTTGTGACTTCATGAAGAAATTCTTACCTTTCCAACAACATGTGGACCTGGTACATGCTCTTGCTCAAGATTTGCAACCTATCGTAGCACCATGGCCCTTTTCTCAGTGGGGTTTCAATTTAGTCAGAAAGATATATCCTCCATCCTTTGATGGCCACACCTTCATTATCACTGCCATTGAGTACTTCACTAAGTGGGTGGAAGCCATACCACTCTCCCAAATAATGGGTACTTAGATATCCAAATTCATCCTCTACCATATTATCCGTAGATACGACATCCCCTCCACCATCATTTCCGACAATGGTAAACCCTTGAAAAACTAGGCTGTAAAAGAGGTATGTGACACCTTTCATATCCAACACCGGTGTTCCACCTCCTATTACCCTCAAGGTAATGGACAGGCGTAAGCCACAAACAAAACTTTGATCAAAATCTTGAAAAAGGTTGTCAACAGTACTGATCGAGATTGGCACCTCCACATCCACCCCACCCTTTGGGATTATCACACTTCCATCCGCACTCCCACTAGCACCACTCTATATTCCCTTGTCTATGGTGCTAAAGCCATCTTGCTGATTGAAGTTGAGATCCCATCTTTGAGAATATCTTTGAAGAATCTCATCACTGAAGAAGACTCTCGGGTTGCTTGCCTCGCTCAATTGGAGCTCCTAGATGAAAAGAGGATCAAAGCATACAATCACCTTTAGGTGTATCAGAATTGTCTCAAGAGAAGTTACAACAAGAAAGTCTGTCCCCGCCAATTTAACATTGGAGTTCTAGTTCTTCAAGAGAATCAATGTACACAACAAGACTGAGACAAGAAAGGAAATTTTTAACCTAATTGGTTGGGTCCCTATGTTATTACAACAAAGTATGGATTAGGGGCGTACCACCTTGACACACCTGAAGGGGAGCCCCTCGAAGAGCCTATCAACATCATGCACTTGAAGAGGTTTTATACCTAAATCAGCTGGGTCCTCCCATCCTGCCAAAATTAGAAAAAATACAAAAAAATTAGAAAATTCAAAAAATAAAAAATAAAGTAAAGAGAAATAAATTCGTCCTATGGTGAAAACCACCCTTGGTGGTGCCTTGGATAAGTATGGCTGGTGAAAACCTGGTAACAGGTGTCATCCGTAGAGGGCTTAATCATTATCTACCTTGTGTCTTAGTTGCTGCATGTCTCCATCCATCCTATCCTCATATTCTATTCCTAACATCCTATCCTATCTCATCACTTCACTTGCATTTCATCCTTGGCCACTTGGTATGTTTTGATTGAGCATTGGATGATGATCAGTTGTCCATAATCCTGAGATTTTTTATCCTAATCTGAGCTTATGTCGGTTTCACATTATCATCTAGGGTCCATCATCGTGTCGGTTTCATCTAGTTCCCGTCTTGTCTTGTCAGTCCTTTTGGTCTTTGTCGAACTACGTTGCCCCTACGCTTTCGCGTAGGCAAGGCTGATCATTTGATCTGCCCCTGGGAAATTTTGACCGTCCCTTGTTGGTCCTCCATCATCTGTCTCCATCGGCCCCTTTTCGCTCTTATCCATGGTTAGTCATTGTTTGTCCTTTTCCAAACTACGTTTCCCCTGCTCTTTCACGTAGGCAAGTTCGATCTTTTGATCCACCTCCGGGGCTTTGTTGTCATGTCATCAGTCTCCATTGGTCCTCTTTCTACTTTTATCCATATTCTTTTCTTGAACTACGAGGGCTCTGCAATTTCACGTAGGTAAGGCTAATCTTTGATCAACCCCCGAGCCCCTAGGTCGTTAGGGTGTGTCAGTCATGTGTTAGCCTTTTGTCTTGTCTCTTGTGTCATGTTGTTAAGTATGCCCTTATCTAGCTGGTTCTTCACAAATGGGATCCTCTAGTATTGGAAGATCTGATTAATGTCAAAAATTATGCGTCATGTGGGTCATCTTAGTTTAGTATCCATCATCGGTCTCAACAGGATGCATCCTTCCTAACAGACCTCATCAACCCATCCATCCTCTCAATCCTATGGAAAATGACGTTTGAGCTTGATTGTGATCTTTTAATGCTTTTGGATTTTCTTTATTGTTTGAGCTCTCTATTACAACTAGTCAAGGTCGCCATAATCTATCATATTATGGTGTGTTTTGATGGGTTAACATAGGGGCATATATTGATCGTTTATTGTTGTTGTCTGTTGGGTTGTCCCATGTAGTACCCACTAGGATCTCCAAGATCTTGTGTTACATTAGGACATCCCTTTGTGCTTGTGGTTATCCCAGTGCTTGGCCCGACCAAAGTCTTTGTCACTTTGGGGTGTTACGATAACCTTGTTTGTTGTGTTTGTTTTTATGCATTAGATGCTAACTTGCCTTGGTTTCATATACCCTGGCACTTGGTGTCTTATTCTATAACAAAAATCAGTGCTCTGAAGATGGAAAATTAAAATTAGGATTGCATTTCATAATCATTTCCATTACATCCATCCCTATCCAGTAACCTATGATTGTGCAAATATTTTCCTTCTCTCTCCCGTTCTTCTCAGGATATCAAGGGTTTTCGATAGGTGCAATTTCACACCATCTACCCACATTCCCAAGCAATTCCTTATTGACACTTATGTTCATTACATGTCACATTATAGGTGCATTATCATCTTATATTAAGTTGTTAGGTTAATCATAAACATCTTAGATTCATTTTCACATCTATGAATTTCCATCTTAATTTATATCATTAACATCTTACATGCATCGCCACCTGCATCACAAAATGTTAAGTCCATATCCATCATACATAAAATCATAAAACATGCATCACATTCTACATTACACACGTGAGTTGCATCCATATAAGCATCAATATATAATATCATAAACATAATCACATCATCATGATCACCCATCATAAAATCATAAACATACACATATGCATAAATAGAATCATCCATCATATAACACAGTGTCAATAAGAGTTGTCACACATCATATAAATATCCAAAACAAATGTTCATCACATAGCCCATAATAATGTCCATCAATATCATCAAAGTACATATCCATTGTATACATCATACTCACAAAATAAAGTACCAGTACAAGGATCTGAATCAAATACTTTGTATTGTCCACCTTGCACCTATCAAAATTTGATATCCTGTCATCTACCAAAAGAGTTTCCCACGTTCGACCTCTGTTGAGAGTCGGGCACTGACCCTCTGCAAGGGAGGGTCCCCTGTGACTCACTGTATACCTTGGGTCCATGTCCCTAGTGACTGGGATGGTGTGGGCATCTAAGGAGCCTGTCAGACAAAATGAAACTTGTGTTGTGCCAGATCCAGAACCACATGTTGATAAGCAATCATCTAGTAGGTCGCCTCCCTCATGTACTCATAATTCTCCGCAGCCTGATATCTGGTGGTATTCTACTCATGTCTACATCTGTTTCGATCTTTGGTAATGACTCCCCTCCCCTGTGTCCATGCATCTTGTGCCAACCTCAGCTGATCTCTCCTTGCTCCCAGTCGTGACACCTGCTCTATGGCCTTATCCCTCTCATCTTGCATATGTGCCTGCATAGCTTGTATCTATTCCTGCAATCTCTACACCTCTAGCCCTATCTCGCCCCCCTCACCCTGTGTTGCCTGTGCCTGACCATGTGCCACATCTCTCTCTGCGATCTCTTTCTGAGCCACTACTGCATCCCTCTCCCCCTGTAGGGTCTACATCTATCTTTGTGCAACATCCATCTCCTCCTGCATCACCTGTACCTATGTATGTGCTTTGTCTCTCTCACCCTGGAGGGCTTGCATCTTTGCATGCACTGTGTCCCTCTCTCTATGCACAATCTCTAACCAGGCCTCTACTACCTCCACCCTCTCCCTTGCATCCCCAAGTGTTGTCTCTATCATAGACACCCTATCCTAGAGCTCAGTCCTCTCCCTTAGCAGCCCTGTCACCTGTACCCTAAACTCTTCCATCTCCCTCTCGGCCTGCTGCCGACCCTCTACTGGGACCTAATTTGTTGCCCCTTCGGGCTCCTGTTGTCCCCTGGCATGTGCTATAGTCATTGTTGCCTATAGTCTGTCCTGATCCTAGGTCACCTTGGCCAACTCACCATGTACTCCTTGCACCTCTGCTCGTAGATCATCTCTCTCACTCTCCGCATCTTGTACCTGTGAGGTCAGGTGATCCACAATGAAACCATAATCCCTCTGTCCCTCTACCTGAACTCTACACAACTCAGCCTCTGCTCTATCATCTGTAGCCTTTTCTGGGCCCCCCTCAACAATACAAAAGGCTCCTTAGTTGGTACACCTGATACCATCGCCAACGGCTCCACCATGAGAATGCCAACATCCATAACATCCTCTTAGACTCACACTCTTTCTTAGCCCCAATCACCACCTTAACTCTCCTCGGTTGTCCCCTCCTCCCCACCCTCATCTGTCGTCCTACAGATCTCACCTCCCCCTTAGGATCATCTCTCTCCTCACTCATCCCCATCTCTGGCTCATAGGGCTCGTGCTCAACTTCGATCTCCACTTGGGCCCTCCTCCGCTATCTACTCCTCCTCGCCACCCTCCCTGGTTGTCCTACAATCCTTGTCCCCTCCTCCCTCACATCCATCCCTACCTCATCATGCTCTTGCTCAGCCTTGCTCTCCACCTGAGCTCTCCTTGGCTATCCTCTGCTTTCCGCCCTCCCTGGTTGTCCTACAACCCCTGTCCCCTCCTCCCTCACCTCCATCCCTACCTCATCATGCTCCTGCTCATCCCTACTCTCCACCCGAGCTCTCCTCAGTTGTCCTATGCTCCCTACCCTTGTCTGATGTCCCACAGCTCCCACCTCCACCACATGCACATCCAACGTCTCCACATGCGACCCTCTCCCATCCCCCTGTTGCCCCGCTATCCCTACCTCCTTCGCATCAATCCTCACTCTAAGTCTTTCCACTATCTCCTCCTCCTCCTCCTCATCCTCTCCAGCTGTCCTGTGGCCTCAGCCTCACCCTGTCATCCATCCTACTGTCTTGCAGCCCTTGCATCCTCCTGCTACCCCAGCTGCTTCTTGTCCTCTCCTATGTTGTCCCCTCTCCCTCTCCTCTACCTGGCCAATTGTCGCTCATGCTTTGATCTGAACCCCAAGGCCCCCACAATGGGCTACATAGGTGTAATCCTCTCCCACCAATGGTTGTGGAACCATCTGGAGTATCGACCTATCACCCCTGCATCTATATCCCCAATGGCTCTCCCTAGGTAGGGCACTGGATGTAATGTCTCCCAGTGTTCTCTGGAAAACCTCGGCGAGATCGCCTCTCCCCGTGGCCGCTCTCGGGTGAGCCTCTGGAACATGTCTGGACCCTGCGGGATATCTTGTACAATCCCAAACTATCTAGCCACTCTGTCTGGCCTATGCACCTCCACTATGTGGGGCTCCCTCCCAACTAAAAAGCATCTGGTCATGAAGTAGTCTCGTTGTTTCCCTTCACCCTCCCTCCATCTCATAAATCGTCGAAACATGTATGACCGCCACACTATGTACTCCTCCTGTAGGTCGTCCAAAGTCCTCCTCCATCTGTCTAAATCCCCCTAGCCCACATGGTGCAAAACCCAACCCTCATCCTGATCATACCACCAAGCTACAAGCGTTGTCTCATCTACCCATCCTGCCCTCACCATTCCTGGCCTGGTGACACTGATGTGTTCCTAGGCCCATACCTGCAATAGTGTCACATGTGTCACACTAAGCACCTCTCAGTAACAAATGATGTGCATGTGTTTGTAAATTTGCGCTAGTACACATGCACCCCATGCAAACTACCCCTCTCTAAACCTCGACAATGTGTCGAATCACCTCCATAAACCTTAAGCTGCAAAAGTGCCTGTTTCGGTTTGGCAATAGTAATCCACTGATCAACCCACATAGATATAGTGGTAACGGTGGCACCCTCAATGATAGCCATCGATCCACATCTAACCTCCCCCTCTGCACAGGTAGGTCATCTCGCCTAAACAACACCCACACGGTACGATCCAACTCCTCCCCCTTCGACATCATCGCACTCACCAAATGGCCTGCTACGGGTAGCCTCAAAATCTACCATACATCCTCCAATGTCACTGTCATCTCCCCTATCGGAAGATGGAATGTCGACATCGCTGAACTCCATCACTCTATCAATGCTATCAGCATAGTCCGATGCGCTCTAATTGTCGGGTATCCTAATAGATGAATTAATCTTGCTTGTTCCAAGGCATGGTGATCTGCTCCGGTCATGGCCGCTGTCATCACTGCTAACACCTCTGAGTGTCTCCTGTGTGTCCGCAGTGACTCAAAAATCTGCATCCATACGGACCCAAATGTCAGTCCTCTTTTCTCTCTCCCGACCTCGCGATATTATTTTACTAATTTTTCCTCTCCCCCTCTTCTAGTCGTCTTTTCTATCTTTCCTTCCCCTTCCCCTCAAGTGACCTTATCCTGTCTGATGGGCGAACTTGCCCCGGCTTAGAGCAGACCCGCCTTGTTTGATGGGAAAACTCGCCCCGGCTAGGCGGGCAGACCCACCTCGAGCCCGGGGTGGACCCGCCCCAAGTTCGGGCGAGCCTGCTCGAGCCCGGGGCAGACCTACCTCAAGCTCAGGCGAGCTTGCCCCTCTTGGGGCGGGCTCGGGTGAACCCCCCTAGTCGGGGGTGGACCTGCCCCTGGGATAGGTGAACCCACCCAGGCGGGGTTGCCCCCCGTTGGGCAAGGTCGCCCATTTCATGAGCGGAGATGCCCCCCTGCGGCCTTTTCTCCCTTTTTTTGGTGGGTTTTTCCCAACTTAGGGCAAACCCACCTTCCCCTTTTGTCCCCCTGCCCTTTTTGGGCATTTGGTTTTATTTTTCAAGGTGCATTTACCCTCTTATTGGGTAAATCCACCCCCCCTTTTCCCATGCCTCTAACAGGTAGTTTTTCCTACCCATTTGGCAAATTCAAAAAATTTCCCCCAACCCATTTTTCTAAACTAACCCGAAAACAAAACCCAGATTTTCAAATAAGCCTAAACACTAAAAAATACATACAAATTGCTTAAAATCACAAAGGGGGTTTTGAATCTAACTTGGCGTGGAACCATGCGCTCGTGAAAAAATTGTCGTACCTCGTCCCCCTAGTGGATAATGTCTAAGTCATAGTCCTCTGGCATCTTGTCTCCTCATCTCCTCTTCTCTCTCTCTCACTCAACTACCACTGTGCAAATGAGGAGTGGTAATTTCTCAAATTACCCTATATAACTTTTCCCTCCCTTTTTAACCTTTTTTAAGTGAAGGGTATTTTTTCCCTTTTATTTAAATTTCTTTTAGCTTAATTAATCCTCTAACTTCTCGAGGCCGCTATTTGCAAACCGTGTGTCCGTTCCACTCTGTTCAAAAGCCAAACCTGCCTGGTTTTTTGAGCTCTATCCAACCATGCTTTCTGTTTCTTCCTATTGAGATGTCACCTGGGGCCCCTTTTCTCTTCCCCAACCGCCCTTTCGAGGGGGCATACCCTACAATTTTCCCCATTCCTCCGTCATGGTAATTTCCTTGCGAGACTGGGGCATCTCCCTCCATTTTCCCACCGTTTGGGAAGCCCACATGGTTTCTTCCATGCTGGGGCATCATTTTTTAGTCACTTCATCTATAGAGTCATCTGCATTTTCTTTTCTTTGAAACACTGCTATTCTAACAATATTTGGAAGAGGGGAAAATGTAGACATCCAAATTTGACCACTCCCACATGGTCAAACTCGTCTACTTTATTCATCCATTTCATCAATATTAATTAAATGATTTATTTAATTAATATTTCACCTTTCTGCATAAAGTCCCTAAAGTATTTAAATACTTTACCTTACACCTTTTCCTCTCTAAATTAAATAAACATAGCAATTTATTTAATTTAGTCATTTGACCTTTTTGAATAAAATCAATTTTTAATTTCTCTTTTTTCTCTCTCCTTGTCACATCCTCCATAACCCTCTTCTAATTTGGATTAAGTTAATTAATCCATGATTAGGATGTGCACACCTTAATCAGGATTAATGTCACATCCTCCATAATCTCCCACTTGCTTCTAATCTCTCATTAATTTTCTTAATTATGTATTTGCACAACCTTAATCTAATCCCTTTGCTACATTTAGCATACCTTTTTGGTCAACCTTCACATTTTCCACATTTGGCATTGACCCTCTTCGCCATGTGAATTTTTAATTCACATTTATTCATCCAAGACTCCTCTCTTCCCCATGTGAATTTTTAATTCACATTTATCCTCCTAAGACTCTCCTTATTCCCATGCAAGTTCTAGAACCTTTGACTTGTCACATCACTCACATGTGTCAAAATCCTACTTTTTTGGGAACCTTGTCTTATCCTCAAGATTCTCCCAATCATGTGAATTTTTAATTCACATTTATTTCTCCAACTACTTTCCTCTTCCCTATGGATATTTTTTAGGAATACTAAAATTCCTCAAATGTCACTTTCATTCTCACTTGGGGACAAAAAGTTCCTTTTTGAGGAAATCTTCTCATCTCCCAAGGTACTTTCAAAGTACTTGTCCTTCCTCCACATCACTTGTACCCTTGCCATCTTACCATGTCCTTTTGACACTTCATCCTCCACATGTCAAGATGTGAGGGCTTGTGAGTCCTCAACTCACCATAGCCTTTCATCTTGGCCTTGGTGGCTCAATTCTAACCGTTGAATTCTCTAGAGAATTTAATTTCTTCTATAAATACCCCCATTTTTTCATTCATTCACAACTTAGGCATTTTAGCACCCTTATGCTCTAAAATTTTTAAGCCATCATATCCTTTTTCATTTGCACTAGCTTTCATCTTCATTGCACCCACTTTTTCTCATTGCATTCCCCATCTTTCATACATCATTTTGAATCCATTTGCATCATACCTTAACATCAAAGGAGCACACCAAAGCATTCAAGATCAAGGGCCAACCAAAGAACAAAATTGAACAAGGTATAATTAGATTCATTTTCTTCTTTGATCCATGTCCTCATTTGTCATACATTTTCATCCATTGATTTGATCTTTAATCCATGTCCTCAATTGTCATACATTTTCATCCATTGATTAGCTAATTCAATCTCAACCATTGATTCATTCTAAAAATCTATACATAGTCTTCATTTTAAATGAATTCTCATTCACAAGCATTCAAGTAACCAAATTCTACTCATTTTCATACTCATCCTTAAGCCAATTACATTTGTGAATCACCATTATTATACATCTTTCAAGCTTTTGCACCATCAACCATGGATTAGGTTCATGTTGAGTATTCCACATCAATTCCAACACTAATCCCCTAATGGGATTGAGGTTTGCATTTGCTAATTAGGTTTTCCATTGCATTACTTTGATATTTCATGCTTTAATTGAATCTTGTTTAATAATTGTGAAGAATCTCATTGAATATGGTTTGGTATGATCAATTCATATCACCTAACCATGTTACATTAAGGTAATGTTTTGTAGGTCTATCAAACAATCAAGGCACCCATCAATCAACTTGTGTGTGGCATCTCCTTTTCAAGGGTTTTTCACATCAAGGTAACATTATCATTTGCTATTTATCAATTTTAGTCAATTATTATTGTTTTGGCCTCTTCCTAACCTAGGGTATGCCCTCTTGATCATCGTTAATTATTGTATGTGGAGGTAGACATACCAACACGAGGTTTGACTTAGACAAGCCTCTATACAACACAAATTTTTCTCCTATTTTCATGTGTGTGGGTCAAATTTGGAGGATTCAACAAGTGACACTCTTAGGAAATAGAGTGTAGACCTCAATCCACAATGCAGACTTTTCTGATCCAAAAAAAGAGGAGCTCAATCTAGGGTGCACCATGCCCTAGACTGGCCATTTTAGCATCAAATTTTCATCACATGTTTTTGTTTATGTCTCAGCCTTAGATCTAAAATTGTTTTGTAACTTTCTATTTTATTTGTCTACTAAATTACATTTTCAGATCTAGGGTTGTATGTAAAATAGGCTTGTCAAACCACACACCAAATTTATCATCCACACAGCTCAAAAACACAACATAAACACTAGGGGATTGACTCTCCATTGTGGTAGCAAGCTAATCATCAAACCCTAGTCAATTTATGCTTTGAATGTTGAGTCAAGTGAAAAGGAGATAATCTTAGTTATCCTAATTGGATCTAGGATCACTTTTTCTCCTCAACATTTTGATATGAAGGTACTTCAATTCACCACAACATGGAAATTGTTCTTGTTCATAGAATTGAATTCAAAAGCTTGTTGATCAACTCAAAGAACAGTGTTTTTAGAAGCTAAATACTTGTTTGTGCTTGTATTTCATACTAATTCAAGAGTAGGGTCTCATTTTGATTGTAACCCCTAGTTGCAAGGTCTATTTGTGTATTTTAGATTGTGAGTAAATAAAATTATTGTTTTACACATTTCTTGTTTGCTTACGTTCTATTGTGTAAAATTTGGGTTTTTTGTGTCAAGATTGCATGATTGGATAATCTCTAGTTGAATCATCTATCTATAACTACATCAAACATAGAAATACACATTACTAGATTATTTTCAGACATATATAGCATTTCCACGATCACAAACATTACCCTCTATAATGTAAACATCAATATTTTGATGTCGAGGTGACTTGTAAACCATCATTATCCTCTAATGATCTTGATATACCACAAAATCCAAAATCTTCGCAAAAATATTAGATTTTTTAATAATAAAACTAACTATCTTTAATTATTATAAATTGTTTTTACACTTCTAACATTTAATTTAAAAAATACAACTATAGTCTAAATTAATTTGTACTTCTATGTTTGCATATTAGTGGATTAGCTTTTAAGTGGAGTTTATTTCTCTTTACACTTATATAAAAGGCCTTTAAACACTATAAGAAACAAACTCAAATACAAATAAAAACAATATTCATTGATGGATCGGTTAGGTTAAATAGTAATTAAGTTGATATGAGTTTTCTACATGATGAAGTTGATTAGAACAAGCTTTTGGATTCAACTGTGTATGTTTTCTTATCAACGTTTTGAATCACACTCAATTATCCATCGTGAAAAAGATGATAATAATTAAGTTATACAATCTCTTTAGTACTAATGAAATTTTAGAAAAGAGACACGGTTACGATGATCTCATTTTGCTGGCAGCTTAAACTTTTTATAGCAACGTCGATAGGAATTTAAGCAGGTCTGATACATTTGCATTCGTTGACGATCTAGATGATGAATAGGTGTTCTGTAGTGGCACGACAAATAAATAACTGCAGATTTTAAAAATAAAAATAAAATAAATACGTAGTGGTAAAGAAAGTGACTGTTTGTTTGAGGACCTGAGCAAACACGCAGCACGTTCACAAGATTGGAAAATCTGACCGTTTGTTGCGTACTTTACCAACCAAGAACAAACACTGAGAAATCGAGCAGAATAAAATGGTGGCAATAGCACAGAGAAATGAGAAGAAACAAGAGGCAAAGCAAATACAAAAGTGTGTGAAGAAATCGAAGAGAAAATGGTGGTGACAAGCATAAGTGTGGAAATGGATTCTCCAGTGGAGGTAAAGAAACTTTGGAAAGCAATGGTGAAGGACGTTGAGCTGTTCCCGAAACAAGTGCCGGGCTTATGTTCACTAGCCGTCACTCGTCTCCAAGGCGACGGAGGCGTGGGCACCATCATCCAACTTGACTTCACCCCTGGTAATCTTCATTATTCCCTTCTATTGCTTGTAAACAATACTGACACTTTACTAACATGTTTGATGCAGCGAACAAGAATTTCAGGTACGTGAAGGAGCGGTCGGACGAAATCGAAGAGGAAAACTTTTGTTACAGATTCAGCTATTTGGAGGGAGGGCAGGTGGGGACGCTCTGGGCTTCTGCCCAATTTAAGCTCAAACTCACCCCCAAACCAGAGGGCGGTTGTGCGGTCAAGTATGCGTCCGAGTATGACACTCTCCCCGGTATTTCCCTCGACTAAGCCAAAATAAAAGAGATGGAGGACCCTTCACTCGGTCTGATAAAGGCCGTCGAAGCATTTGTTATAGAAAACCCTAGCTTATATGTCTAGACTAAGTGTTAGGATTTGTGTGTTCAATAACTCTGACCACTGCCCACTGCCCATGGCAGCTCCCACATACCCCCACTATGTGTTGTTTTTCCTGCATGTTGAAAATCTTTTTCCCTTGAATGGGATTGTACACATCTAAGCAAAGTAAATAAGTATTTCTTAGGTGGGCTCTCACTATCCATTTTTGGAGAATCACCCAGTGTTGTCTTTCTTTAAAGGATGCACAACTTTCTAAAGAACCAAATATATGCAAGTTTGGCCAACCGTTCGAGAATTTTGCTAGTGAAGCAAACTTACAAATTTGATCTATTGAAGATACAATATTATGCATTAAAATAATCAAAATCTTTTAATAGATTTATTTAGATGTAAAAAATATTTACAAAGTTGATATAATGAGAATGATTGAAAGGTAATCAATTTATGAAATGTATTGGTTTGCATTAAATGCTCTATAAAATGATAGATTAATAATGATTCTTTAGTCTTATGAGAATATAATATTGACTTATCGAGACCCTCTTTGGCATCTTGGATTTTAATATGAGAAATTTTCTAGTATGATAAATTTCACTAAGTTCACAAAGCATCTAGATGTTTATCATATAAAATTAAGAAAAAATATTTTTACAATGACAATATGTAAGATTCCATTTGTATTTAATTCTTACCTCTTTTTAGTTATCTAGTAGTGTTTGGGTCAAAGCATGTTTTTGAATTGGTTGATAAGTGTTTGAAGGACAATCTATATTCAATACTTGAGTATTATCATTGTCTAATAGTGATCTATTTGGAGTGCTAAATTTTTTGGTAAAAAGAAGAAAACATTATATTTATAGATAGCCATAACTATCAATAAAGTTAGAAGTTCAGGAAAATCCAAGGAGGTTTTCTACTATTCCACCAACTCTAATAAATACAAGAGTTCGTGATCCAAAATAACTCACAAACCCTAAGAGTTGCAAGCAAGAAGTGTTAAAATCAATCATTATGAATAAGTCGAGAAATTTGCTAGATTTATCTAAAGGAAAAGACCCACAATCAATAATATTTCAATTGTGATCACCATCAAATGCTAATTTAGCTAAGTAATTTGTAACAATATTTGATTCCATAGGAATATGGATAAAGGAAAAAGAATCAACATGTGGAGTAAAATAGAGAATTTATTCTAGAAGAGATGCCAACCCTTATGAAGATTCATGATCCTTCCCCTTATTCAAAAGGGAAGCCAAAATCATAAAAAGAAAATCACAAATAACCTTCTTACAACCTAGCTTCAAGCTTTCTCAAAATGCTAAAAGAATGGCATGAGGCTCCATTTAATTATTTGTGTAACCCATATAAGTAGTGAAGAAGAAGTTATCTAAATGATCACTTGATCAACCAACCCCACTAATATCAATGGAACCTAGATTTCCCCATGAGGATCTATTAATATTGATTTTGAAGAAATTGAGAGGGGGATGAGACCACCTACCTATGTTTTTTACCTTCTTGAAAATCTTTAACCTAGATCCACACTAATTCTAAGAATTAATTGAGGGGGAAACCTCTAGGAGACTTGAAATATGAGAATAAAAAAGGGAAGATGTTCTTCAAAGGGTCATTTAGCCTCAATAGTTTATTTCATTGGATACTTGATATTCTATCAAACCTACATGATAAGATTGTTATGCTATTAGAAAATTTAGTGGTTCCACTCTAACTAAGTGTTGGTCTGAAGAAGATCAAGTGTTTTGGAGATTAAATGACAAAGTCTTAGTGTGCATGTTTAGTGATTAGAGTAAAAAATTTGTGGTCCACATTGCTTTGCTATGCAAAATTAGTTCATACAATTTTGAGGCATTGATGGCATGTGTTGAGGGTGTTTATATCCAATGTTCAATGTTGTATGTCTTCCATAGCTAAAGATATTATCGATAGAGTATTAGGCTTAGTAATGCTAGAGTGGTTGGTATAGAGTGCATGATTGGAATGCTCCACATTCCACCGCGGATGAATATTATGCTATGCGGTTTTGAGGAAGTGTTGGAAGGTGTTAGAGGTGTATGAAATCCATGTGGCAAGTGGTTTGGTGGTCCCTATGTTGAGTTATGAGTGAACAGTTAGTTCATTTAATTTTGGCTTCACCAGTTTCGTTATGTGGTGTCGACCTAAGGGTTTTGGGATCATGTGGAGTTAAGTTATGTATGGAGTAGATTTATAGGAATAATTATAGGTCATGTCAACCTATTTTAGTTTTGTACACATTTGGGTTGATTTCTCAAAGCATGTATGATGAAGATTTGAGCTGACAATTTTTGGTGTTGCACGTTTCATCTAATTAGGCTAACTTAATTAATGTTATAAGTATTTGTGGTAGATGTATGTATATATACACAGTTAATTCATGGTGAGATGTGAATGTGAATGTAAGTGGATGTGAGATATGAATGAAGTGTATTAGATGCAAGTAAGAGTGTGTGTGAGATCTGATGTGAGTGAAGTGTGAAGTGTGATAGTGGTGAAACTGTATGAAGTGTGTTAAGTCATTCTTTTGTGCTTAATTTGAACTGCACTTTTAGCATGTTGCAAATGCATTGTTTCATCTTTGGCAATGATCCATCCATTCTTCTATCTCTTTCTATTATGGGAAATGGGCCTCTAGCAGCGAGCCATTCTTTCTAGATAGTGATTCCATTATGTAATCTCTATTGTAATCAGTTATAATATATTGTGAGCTAATCATCACTATGGTTTTTCCCTTTCAAGGGTTTTCCACATAAATCTGGTGTTCTTGTGTTGTGTGTTGTGATGCATGCTTTAATTATTTCTTTCCATTTCTGCAAGTTTAATGTGATGTCTTGAATGGAGGTTTAAGTTAATGAATTTTAGTAAATGTTGATTCACCCCCTCTTAGTATTCTGGGTGTTCAAAAATTGGTATCAGAGCCTGGTTCCTTCAATTGGTTTAATCATCAAGGTAGATCTTGGAGGTTGAACACATGGCAACTAGGAGATATCCTATTTCTTTGGAAGAGATTATCCTTGAAGGGTTTACTAAAGAAGACTATGAAGTTGATATGGAAGGAGAACTCAAATCAGCCCTTGATGATCTGGATAAAGCAAAATGTGAGAATAGAGATCTGAAATAATATATTAAGCAAGTACAAATGAGTGCATCCAAAAGTTGAGGGATCAACTCAAGAAAGTTAAAGAAAGATTCAAGGAAACAAATGAGTAGCTCAAACAATCAAATGATACAATCACTAATTTGAAAGTGCAAGTTGGAGAAGCAAAAAGAGTTGAATACTACTTGAATGTCAAATTGAAAGACAAATCTATAGAATGTTCAAAAGTTGAAGAAGAGATTGTAACTTTGAGATCTAATATGGGGAAATAAAAGATTCAAAAAGAAAAATTCAAGAAGAGCTCCACCTTGCTTGATGAAATGATTGCAAATCAAAAGGCTTCCAAGGAAAAATAAGGTTTAGGGATTGAAAAAGGAGAAAGTTCAAAAGAAAATCAGACTCCAAACAATGTAGAAAAGAAGAACAATGAACAAAGAAATAATGCAGAAAAGAAGAGCAATTTCAAGAAGGTCCAAAACCAAAAGAAATATTTCAAAAGGCCTCCTATCAAACAACCAACTGCACAAAGGTGTTCATCTTTTAATGGGTACTAAACTATTATTACAATAAATTTGGGCATAGAGCAATAGAGTGTAGAAGCATAATGAATCAAAATGTTCAGTCATTTTTTGGTCAGGACTATACATGATGCAATAGATTTGGTCATAAAGCTAGTGAATGCAGAGGTCAGATGATGAATGGTTACAATAATGGTATGATTTTCCAATCATTCAATGGTTACTGTTAAATACATGTAATGGATTCGGGCATAAGGCTATTGAATGCAAATCTAAATGGAAAAAATTAAGCTTCATCAACAAAAAGGTGTCATATGTCACAAATGCAATAAGCCAAGACATATAGCTAAATTTTGTAGAAGCAAGAATGTGAAACCCTTTTTTTCACAAAAGAAGATTGATCTAGTAAAGAAGATTGATCCAGTGAAGAAGATTGATCTGATGGATATGAAGAAGGAAATGAACAAGATTTGGAAGAAAAAAGGAGAGAATGAGGTGAATAACGAGTCTATGCTAGCTCCTGGTGCAAATGTTTCCTCTAGAAACTAGATAGAGAGATTTGGCTCAGGGGGAGTTTGAGCAGAAACCCTTCTAGCCCCCAGCCAAAGATGCGATGTTGATATCTTTAGCATACTGGTATATGTGTAGATTAATATGGTTAATATTTCAATGGAATCTTCAGTGTGAAATATCTTATTATAGATATTTGTGGATTAATTGAAGGTGCCAAAGATAACACAATGTTGGTTTGCCATCTTTTTTGATTATCTACTACATATAGTGCATATTAGGTCATAGGAAAAGGTTTTATATGTCATTTAGTATATGTTAAAGTCATTTGTGATCATGCAATTGAAGTGGAGAGCAAAGAAAAAGAGATTTAAAGCAATTCTAAAGTGTTGTTTGAAACCCTACCGATGAACTCCAAAGGTATTTATCAAATTCTTGCAAACCCTAGTTCTATGAAAGTTCAAAATTTTTACTCAAGTGATTGATGTGCTCGAGTGGTCAAGACCTAAATTCAAGAAGCACCCATATAATTCTATGTAGATGGACCCTTAAGGAGCATATTCTAGGGTTCTATATGGCATAATGCACATAAAGGATGTGCAAATCTATATTCATACGAAGATGGAAGAATATGATCATTTTAAGATAACATAATATTTGGAGAAGGTGTTGATTGGAGATGATTTTGAGTTAAAACTAAAATATGAGAGCTTGACCAAGAACAAACTGGATGCACATGGAACAACTTCCCTAGTTTATGCTATGAGGATGAATGGGTGAAATATGTCCTAAGTCAAATTCATGATAAGTTCATGTGGCTGGACTATATGCCACATATGCTAAACAAGAAAGAAATTAGGGCAGTCATGGGTTAAAGCATAATAGTGGTTTACAATTATAAGGAGGAAGGAATTCTCATTTTTTTTGGTTTTCACTATATCAAGGGGTTTGATCGAACTTAGAGGCTCGACTGAACCCTCTTAGATGTTCAAGCGAACATATTAGTTCGGTCGAACCCCCTGTTCGACCGAACCCATCAACGACCATAGGGAAAAATTATATTTTATTGGGTTCGATTGAATGGGGGTTCGGTCAAACCCCTGAATTAGGGCATATAAAATAAAAAATTTGTCACTGTCACACGCACTGCTCACATGAACTTCTTCTGTTGCGGCAAACGTGAACGACGGGCGAACATGAACAATGAAGGACAACGAACTTAGGGGAAAAACATGCACTAGCTTGAAAGCCAAGTTCATCAACCTTGACCTCCACAGTGAGCACTAGGTTGGTGAACTTGAAATTGTGTTTCAAACTGAATTTATTTTGAAAAAAAATTAAACCCTAAATGGAAATTTTGAAATGTGAAATGGTTAAAATTTACAGTAGATTTGAAATTAAGTTTGTTGAAATTGAAATTGCATTTTCTTGAAATTTTCTAAAGCCTTTTCAATGAACTTAATTTCTATTATGCTTTGATGAATCTTCATACCATGTTTCAAAGCTCCAATTTTGGCACAAGCAGGGAGTGTTGAATTTGGCTTTGCAGTTGGTAATTCCATTTGCTTGAAATATTTTGCATACCCATTTTAAAAAAAAATCAAACAATTAATGTGCTTTGTCTATGCTTCCACATTTTGCATTCATTTCTACCAGGCACTTGCCAATTGCATTTGCTTGAATGTTTCTAAAGCCTTACCTGTTAATAGATTTTTTTGAGGCATTATATCAAACAGTTCATGTGCCTTCCACATTTTCCATACATGTCTACCAGGGCACAAGTGTAATTGCAACTACAACATCTGGTAAAATTCCCCCTTGATGATTTGATTGATGTCCATACCCTATCCAAAGCTCCCATTTTGGCACAAGCAGAGGGAAGGTTGTGGAATTTGGCTTTACAACTGCCAATTGCATTTGCTTGAAAGTTTCTAAAGCCTTTTCAACAAACCCATTTGCAAGGATAACATGATATTTTTAAGTACAAGCTTAAGTTTAAACTTGCAAGAAAGCTAAATTGAAATCAAAATTATATGTTTGAGGCAATGCATATAAGACACCCATACAAAATAGTACAAAAGAAAAAGAAAAAATGTAAAGAATGCACTTGTAACCTATACTTGAGAGCATTAAATTTTTGAGATTAAACATAAAGAATAATAGGATTTATAAATTAAATACATGTCAAGGCTAAATTATATAATATCAAAAAATACTATTTTAAAGTTTAAATTTATATTTTAATTTTAGGGTAAATACTTCTGGTTGAATTTATGAATTAGAAATAGAAATTTTGAAAGGACCCCACCCTTTTACAAAGACCAATAAAGAGACAATAAAGAGACAAAAAAGAGACAAAAAAGAGACAAAAAAGTATCAATCATATTGGCATGGAACAACAACAAGAAAAATATAGTTGTAAGTTAGAAAAATAACATCCAATTAGAAATACTCCACCAATAGTGGCAATGTATCTAATAAAGAGGGTCGTTTTCCCAAAAGCATTAGTAGATCTATCATTTCACAACAACTTGAACCCAAAATTCTTCAAGGAACTATATCTTATTGTCAACCTTATCCTTTTCCATGAATGAACCTAGTTCCTTTCTAATGGAGTTTCCAAACTTGAGACCAAAGGGAATAAAGGGTTCCTATAATCTTCTGAACTTGAACCTTAGATTAAAATTTTTAAATTATTAGAAGGAATACGAAGAGGTGAATGTTTCAATTCAAGAGAATGGTAGAGGCAAAGAACTCCAACTAATCCATCTCTAACACAAGATTCTTGTCTCTACCAATCTCCTCTAAATTTCTCTTGAAAAGACATTCTAAATTAGTCATATCTACAAGAGGACCAACCACCCCTCGATTATTCCCAAAGGGAGCTTCAACCAAATCCTAAGGTAAACAAGGATCCATCTCATCATCATGAATTTTGTTCAACCTTGCCTTCCTCTAAAATTCCCACACCTATAAAATGCACAGCTAGACACATGACAATCCAGTGAAAACACAAGAAAATCCTATAGCATGGCATTTTGAACCCAAATAACCAAATTCAAAAATAATTTAATCTATAAGTATAAATAGTTTGATGGTAGAAACGTTATACATATAAAAATATGATAAATGTGTGATTATTTTTCTTTCCAATCAATAAATTTTTGATGTGCTTGGCTATATAACTGAGATGATTCACTCATAATGTAATGATAAAAATTTAGTATATAAATCAAAGAAATATTTCTAAGACATCAAGCTACCATTGCACATAACTCATGGAAATAAGAATATTATTTTATTTTAACTAAATAAATTGTGTGTACTCTATCTTGAATTACTAATTAATTTTGAATTAAATATACTTATAATTTAAAATAAAAGCATCCTTTTTAACATGGAATAGATAGGTTAATTAATTAAATAAAATATGTTTTTATATTAAGAAAATTTACAAATATATATGGAACTCATACATTGAGAAATTGACTAAGACAACTTTGTATGAGAATTAATATGAGAATAATTTATATACGTTCTTTCAATAATTAACATTAGAAAGTAATAATTGGCTCATATTTTATAATCACACTAGAAACCAACAATGGAAGATTGAGAGTGTTGGTGTAATTAAATGTGTTGTACCTTGTCCTAGGTCATTATTACACCTTAGTTAAGTTTACTTAGGGACCACATAAGAGGTTGTTGGAGATTTTCCACTTTTGGTGGACTTGACTATCATTATTTTATCACTTCCACCTTTTGTGGACACATCATGTGATTATCTCTCCACCTTTTGTGGTGATTATCACATTATCACTTTTCCACTTTAGGTGAGTGATAGCTTTTCATAGTTGTCTCTTGTCATAAGATTATGACACTTGTCATAATCTTATGCCCTTCTATGTTCTCACCTTGGCTATATAACCAAGGAGTCCCCTATGTACATTTTCTCATCATATTCTATTTACATTATTGGCAGAATATAGTTTATTCTTGTCATATTGCTTCTATCTCTCTTATGCTTGTGCTTTCTATTAGGCCTCTAGATCTTGGGTGGCTACCTTCATAGCCAATTCTTACAGAGAGTCTCAACTAAGAATTCCACCTTATAGATAACATTCATACTAGAAGCCAACAACTAAAGACCAAATTTCATAAATAAAGTTCATGTGTTATATATCATGCCTTTGAGGGGTCCACAAGTACCATGAGCCTTCTTAAATCCTTCTCCATCTAAAAGCATCCATTCCAAGACCATTGGGAGGTGGTAGATCCCAAGTTCCTTAATTTCTTGTAGGAATTTAATCAAGAGTAGGACATTGTGACTTTGGCATGTAAATTTAAATGTCAATGCACATCCAAAAAATACAAATTCATAACTAAAATTAATTCAAAAATTGGGCCATCTATGGCCTTCTATAAACTTCTATAACTAATTTTAAACACTCAAAAAATACATATATATGAATATATACTTCATTTATAAATTCTTGGAATATATCAATCCATCACAATTAAATTCTTAGACATCATGCATAATATTTTTGATGTATTCACAAAGCCACCTAGGGTCTCATAAGACTTGAGTAGGTGAATACCAATATGCATATCTAATGGTGGGGTAAATGGAGGGGGATTAGGAGTAAGTTCATATATATATATATATATATATATATATATATATATATATATATATATATATCTATTACTTATTTTGCAATCCAATATATTGGTTGGAGAGGTTGCATTTGAATAGGAGTGAAGATAAGGTCTATTAAAATATGACTCACCATCTTCTCTATTCTTAGGATTTTGGAGTTTAACAAAATATCCTTTGTCGATCTCAACCAATCTTTGCTTCAACTTCCAAATCATCCACACAATCCTCCCTGAAATATTCAATATGTGAAACATAATTATGAGGAAGATACAAATAATCCTTGACATAGCTTTTTGTATCAAAGGATAATATGGTTCTATAATTTTAAACTATTTCCAATTTTGAAATCTAAATACAATCAATAATCTATTTAATCGAACAATAATCGTAATTTTAAGGAAAACATAAATTACTTGAATCTTTTTAAGGTCTCTCATTAGATTCTACTTACTCTAGAACTTAAATTTAAAAACAACATTAAAATCCACAAAACAAATTTCAAAGACATAATAAATTATTACAATATTATTTAAGATTCTAATTGTAATGAACATGTTATAGTAATAAATATTCAAATTTTAAATCTATGAAAATATATAACCAAATGATCCTTAGTTTTCATATATCATTTGTGATGAGAATGTTGAATATTATAATTTTTTAGGCCAATCTTTAGGCACTAATTCACCATTGTTAAAATGATCCTTAGTTTATTCATTGTTTTTTTCATGATTATAATTTTTTACAATTTCTATTAAACCAAACTCAAAAATAATGGTATAGATTAAGATTCTTGTCTTTATCCTACATTTGGGTCATGTTTGATTCTAGATTTATTATCATAATTAGAAGTTGTATATGGTTGGATTAGTGGGATATTTATAACAAGTATGCAATATGAAGTCAAATTTTATTAGATTTGATTCTTAATAAATTAGTTTTAACAATTCAATTTATAGCTTTATGCAATCTATAAGTTTAAATAGTTTGATGGTATCTAAACTTTATACATATAAAAATATGTTAAATGTGTGATTATTTTGCTTTCCAATCTATAATTTTTTGATGTTCTTGGCTATATAATTGAGATGATTCACTCATAATGTAATGATAAAATTCATCCTCATACATGGAGGATTTTATATTATCTTCCATTAAATTCATCCTCTTTATGAGATTCTTATGGAATATTGGTATTCTAGTGTGAATTCTTAATTTTAGACATATCTTAACTAGATAAATTTAGGTTCAATGAAGGCAATAGAACTTTTTTTTCATTTATATAATCCTATTTTGAAGTTCATTTATCTTAACAACTATTAAATTAGATATTTTTATGGACCCAATTATTTTCAAATAATTTTACAATAATCTTTGTTTTCTTATTCTTTATTTCATTGTTTCATTTAAAATTTGAACCATTTAAGGATGCTATGTGTTGTGCAGTTTTTGCACACACGCCCCACTTGGAGTGGGGACCCCCCCCTTTTTGGTGTCTTTGACCTTTGATTTTATTGGATTTATCATTTTAGGGTCTTGACATGTTGGTCTTGCTGGCTTTGCCCTTGCCCTGAGCCTCAAGCGGATTTTCTCCGCCCGTTCTTGTCCGCTCTCTTTGCCTGACTGCATTCTCGGTTTTGCCCACTCGGATTTTTCTGGGCCTCCGCTTGATTTTCCTCGGATCTCCGCCAAAGTCCCGGATCTTCCCCGACATTTCCCGCCGCAGATTTCCGTAATCCTTGCTTCACAAGATTCGTTTTCCAAATTCACAGGTTTCCGGGCTTGTCAGAAACGTCTTTTCGCGCATTAATGGCTGAGGTACTTTGGTTCAGACGGGTATAAGGGCGAATTTAGGGCATTTTCTGATTCATTCCAACTTCGATTGCTTCCTTGTTTTCTACTCTGGCGATTCAGAACTTTCGTTTGAGCTTTGAGGATTGATCTTGGTTTCTTTGCGCGTGAATTGCTTGAGTGTTGTTGCCAGTATCTCGTTGCTTGGACGTGTTGTCACGTGGATTGATTTTCTGAGCTCGATTTCTGCCCGTCTTGATCCATGGTATGTATTCATCGCCCTTCTGTTTGCTTGCATGGTGATTTGGGGTTTTCTTGTACTGGGCATTGTTGAATTTTGGGGTCGGCCCTTGTTTTGGTTTTGGGTTTCGTAGTTATCTAGTCAGGTTGATCCATTTTTTTTATTGAGGCCCATCTCTCGTGCCCTATGAGTTCCGTTTATCCGCTTGATTGCATATTTACACGTTAGACGAAATTCTGGGTCGTATTGTTTGTTTGTTTTGGGCGCGGGATGTTTTACCATGTGAATTTAGGGTTTCCTTGGTGTTTCGGTTAGCGCGATGATTTGATCTTGTGTTTGAATGACTTTCGCCCCGTTTCGTGTTGGCTTCCCCGTCCCTTGAGGATTAGAGGGCGTTTGGGTAAATCTTGAACTGATATTTTCCAACCCTAAGGCTTGCTCTGGTTTTAATGGCGGAATTCTGGTTATTCGATTTAGGGCATCGTCTTTTAGCGTATGAGATCCTTCCTTTGAGCGCTTTTGAGAGTTGGAACCCTTTGTATATTCGAGTCTGGTGATTGTCGTCAATTTTTGGATCATTTGAGCTTAGGTATTGGAGATCTTGTGGTCGCTCCGGTTTTGCTACACGTTTTGCCGTTTTTTGGGTTTCCGGGGCCGTCGCGGAATTTCCTGGTTCCCGGATTTTCCCGGTTTCCTTTTATTCCGCGGACAGGGTTAATTTTCGGTACATTTTATACTGTCCGCGAAAATCCGTTCCGCCCGGATTTTTTCGGATTTCCTGTCTGATTGCATTCTTTTGTATATTTCGGTGATAAGATTGATGGAATGATTGTTTATACCTATTTCTTTGATTTCCAATGAGAAAACCAATGGTTATCCTTGATTTT
Source organism: Sequoia sempervirens (assembly GCA_007258455.2). Classification (NCBI taxonomy): domain Eukaryota; kingdom Viridiplantae; phylum Streptophyta; class Pinopsida; order Cupressales; family Cupressaceae; genus Sequoia; species Sequoia sempervirens. Next base: position 12,577 of record VDFB02364198.1, on the reverse strand, counting down.
CTCGAATGCATAATGATTTATATGATAATAGTGTTTTGGCAAAGAATCACAATTCTGATCGGGATTTCTTCGAATTCCTCGCCTCCAATGTATTTTCTCCCTGATATGCATTTTCTCGATTATTTGATTCTCGTGATCTCGAAGATCGGGCAATTGGCATTTGGTTTTAATGGGATTTATATGATGTGTAAAGCAACTTTTGATTGACACATGAACTTAATAGTGGAATTTTAATGACAATTCTTGGATGTGCAGGCTGAATCAAGCAAGGTTGCTGCTGGGAAGTCCAAAGGTGGTGTAGGGGCATCTGTAGTTTCTGAGACAGAAAGATTGAGATTAGACATGAAGAGTCAGGTCCCAGAGAGTAAGATATCCTCCTCGGGTGGTGTGGGCGATTGACACCAATGTTGGTGCTCGGCGTTATGAAGACTCAAACGAGAACCGCCGGTGAAAGCACTACCGGCATTGAGGCGGGATGATGAACTCGTGGTTGGTGGCGTGGTTCTCCGCCAGTTCGTTGGCTTGCCTGATTTTGGAGTGCTAGGGCAAGCATCGCTTTGGCTGGACACAATGTGGTAGTGCGTTAGCATCGTAGGGACGAGTGTTGGTAAACTTCAGTCCAGCTTCCATTGCCCGGGCCTTCAGCATGCCGGATCTCCCCTCGGTCTGCACCCTAAACATTGACACTGCTCGCACGTATTATGAGAACGAGCCAGTTAAGGCTCAGCAGCTTATCAACTCATGGCTTGAGAAGCCCAAGTCTCACCACTCCAAATTGCCCAAACAGTTGCATAGGGTGAAGTTCAGGCCGGATATCTATGACGCCATCACACTGTTGAGCAGGGTGGCCAGACTTAAAACCGCCGGGGTATTGGAAAATTGGATGGTCCATGTGATCACCAAGATAGGCCAAGGAACGAATTACCACTGGGCAGGACTTATCAGTGCAGAAATAGATAGGCAACTGAGGAATGTTTTAGAAGGAAAGAAGTTTACCATGTCCTCTTACATCGTGTATATACTGGCCATCTCCTACCCCTACAAGGGACTGACTCCGGCGGGAACCATTGGACAAGATATTATCTATGAAGTCTATCCGGAATTGCACCTCAGACACGGAGATTATAGGAGGGCCAATGATGCCTTCACCATGCACATTACCCGGACCCTTCAGAATGCGGAGCACATCAGATTGTCTGATGGGGCTAAGGGGTTGATTAAGAATTACGGGGCCTGGTTCATCCAGTTCCCCACTTTCACTTATCTCTGGATTGATGGATGCCCCGTTGCTCCCTACAGATTGCCCAGGTATCCCACTGACCACATAGTGCTACTGGAGGTCGTAAGACAAATTTGTGAGTTCGATACGGTGGTCAAGAGGGAGAAACATAAAACTGGTTTTGGAGGTGAATTTCCTCTTGGGATTGGCGTGGATGTGATGTGCCCTTCCATTCAATCAGCTCATACTGCAGGTGAGGAATTGGCCGCCTATGGATTCTCTTTCCATTCAAAGAGAATGAATTTTGACATCACCGGGGGGGGCACAGAAAAGGGCTACCCAGGAATACAGGCACAAAGAGGACTTGGAGGACTACTGGGTCAATATCAAGGATGACCTTGATGCACGAAGGAAAAGGTATTCCCGGCTACCAGTAGAGGCAATTAGGCAGTACAATGTGAAGCTGATTCCAGATCAGCTGGAAGATGATGGAAAACTGGTCCAGGACCATGTCTATGAGCCCATCAAGGATAGGTCAGTGGCGGATATTGATTGGAATGAGCCTGAGGTGACAGAGTTGGAGGACTTAATGGCTCCAGTGCTAAAATTTACCTTTGCTTGGATCAAACATGAGGTATGGGTGTTGGAAAATGCCAATGTACCCTTCACTTTCGACTTGATGGGGAATCTCAACCCCATGTCCACCTCTGAAGAATTCGGGGAAGAGGACCCCAAAGGGAAAACAGCCAAGGCCTCTCCCTTCAAAATCAAGGTTAGAAGTCCTAAGGGGACTCAACCTGCAGCAAAAAGGAAACCTATCGGCAAGCGCAGGTGGAAAACCCTGACTATCAACAAGTCCTCGGACGAGGAGGAGGCGGAGAAAGTTGAAGAGGAGGATGTTCCTCCACCGCCCAAGAAAGCCAAAACTGCAAGGGTGGCGAAGAAGAAAGGCCAAACGACTTCGGAGGATGACCCCCCAATTGTGGATGTGGAAAGCTCCGGAGGGGAGAAGACCAAAGTATACACCAGAAAATCTAGAACTCCTTCCCCAAAGGATGCCGCACAACCAACGGATTCTTCTCCAATATTGCCAGCCATTGAACAGGACAAGCCTGTCTCTCCTCCACAAAGTGTAACAGAACCGGAGAATCCGGATGAACAGGAAATCAGTGGAGAGGCAGAACCGTTTAAAGAAGGAGCATTATTTAGTGAGGCTGCCGAGCTCGAGGTAGAGACAGAAGAGAGGCACACTTCTCCCTTGGTACAGTACGAGGACTCTCTGGAGAGTGAGAAGGACCGCGGATCGCCAAAACCGGAGGAAAGCCTTCCTGCTCGGACTCCATCACCAGTATTTCCATAGTTAGGAATTGAAGAGGCTGTTCAGAGGGAGAAGACTCCTCCGGAGAAAGAAGATGACAAGGCAACAACTGAAGAAGAAGTCGAGGTGACAGTAGTAGAAGAGGAGAAAGCCACAGAGGACCCGGGGAAAACTAACACAGAAGGAATCCGGACAGACCCCGTAGCCCCGGACTGGTTAGAAAAAGAAATAGCAAGGAAGAAATAGGTGATAGTAGAGGACACTCCTCTCGACTGGGATGCAATGTTATCTCAGATTGGTAAGGGGAAGAAGAAGAAGGCTGCCAGGATAATTTCCCGGGTGGAAAGGGATGAAGTGCACAACCGTGTAGTCCACATCGCCACCCCTGCTGCAGATAAAACAAGAGATGAGGTAGCAGGCCAGGATTACAGTGTCCAAACCATTAACCTTGGGCCGGCCTCCCTAGAACAAGACATTGAGGAATTCGAGGGGTCAAGTGCTGTAATTGTGGACAGATTGAAGAGGGAGACTCAGACAAAGTGAGAATTGAAAAGGGAAAATGAGAGGTCAAGGAAAAGCTTAGAAGAGGTCATGAAACCTCTACAGTCCCTCCATCCGTCCTCCTCTTCTACTCCCAGATTTCTGCCGAAGTAGACAATTTCTGGCATAGAGAAGATGAAGGCCTCCACACAAGCTGCCACAGACTGGTTGATGAGTGTTCAGACACAAGGAGATGAAGCTATTAAGGAAATCCTGTCTGTTGGCCAGGATGCAGTCCAAGGAAAAGAGCTGATGGAGAGCATCCTTTCTCAGGATAAGAATGATGTCGATTCCCTGCTGCAGAAGACAAAAATTATTCTTGGGCATGGCAAGGAACAATTGGGCAAGGATGGATTTCTTCCCTCTACCAGGTTGGATGAACCATGGGAATGGTTCGAGGCATTACAGATCAGGCAGGGAGGCCTGAAAAAGATACAGAAACGAAGAAAAACCATTGATGCCGACCTTACTGTAATCTATGATGGTTGCATTGCATTTTTTGAAGTGATGACAGGGAGGAATAAGATGGCTCCTAAGTACCTAAGTTTAGATCAATTGAAGGAATGGTGGCATGAGGTTTATGCCCCGGATTCTGATGAGGTTGTCACTGGCCATAAGCTTGATGATGCAGCTACATATTTGGCAGTGATAGATAGATACCTGACTAGCAGAAAGGATTGGAAGAAAACCATTGAGCGGTCCAATGAAGGGATTGATTCGATTAAATTCCGGCTCAAAGTTTTTCCATTGCCACCCATTGCTGAGCTGGAAGGAGTTTTCTCGAAGGTCCAAGGGTCACCAGCGCGGAGGAAAGGCAAAGGAAGCAGCGGTTAATGTTTATCTCGAGATTTGTGCTTCCCTATTATCATAGGGCATGCATTGGACCGGACTTCCTTGGGGACTGTGCCTTGGCCGACTTGGATGATGGCATTAAATGTGTGCCTTAGTTTGTTTCCTTGGCCGACCTGTTTTGGCGGTTTTTATTATTTTGTAAAAATGTTTGGCTGGGCCGACATGTTTTGGGGGAAAATTTGATAAGTAGGCATTCTTGCCTCATTGTAAGGGGTTCAGTTCAGAAAAATTGATATAGAGATTAGCAGGAGCAATAGTCAGAGTTTTAAAATTTCTTGAAGCAAATATCATATTCAGAACAGTTGAATTGTTGCAGCATTTGATGATTAATACAATTGAAGGCATTGTGGTTTTCCTGGTGAAATCCTTTGTGTTATCTCATCTTGCATGGTTCTTTTGTTCTATCTTTTACATTGCTTGAAGATCTAGGGTTTAATATTCAGAAATAAAATTAGTTTAGTTGGATAAATGGTTTATGTGATTTCATATTTGGAATGTCGGTAGCTATCTTTGGTCTATACTCCCAGTAACTATCTGATTGTAGTAGGCTGGTGAAGTCAACCTGGACCATATATTCAAATGTGCTTAAGTTCGGTTGTAGATGCAAGTCTATGATTTGAAAATCTGTATTCCTCAGAAGATTGCACTGTTTCTGTAAGATTGCTTTGTGGGTCGAACAGGAATTGGTTATTTGAGATAGGTCCATTCCATATATATGTCATTTACATTGCTTGTCCTTTCAGTAATTTAGATTTTATTACCTTCCCTGCATCCCTATCTTTTGCAATTTCTTTATTATTCGGTTAGATTTAGGATTCAAGATCATCATATTGTCAGATCTGATAAATTGAAAGGGTTCAGTTTGCTTGTAGTAAGGTCCGATTGTGATTACCAGCAATTTCACATTTCATCTGAGTTGTTTTATGCATTGTTATGACCTAACACCCGAGAGACCTTGGGGTGATTTTCAACAATTTATTGTTGGAGATTATCTTTCAAGAGAGATAGAATATCATTTTCTGTCTGAGTTGTTGCTATGCAGAAAACACCATCAACAGATTGGCGCTAGAAGGAGGGCCTGAATGAGCACACTGGATCGCTTCTTGAATGCCATCTCTCCAGAGAGATTTAGGAGAAATACCAGATCCACCACCAGAGAGGAAGATTTAGAGGAACTTCAATTTCCCAATAGGTCAAAAAGGACTAGAGGGAGAGGAGAATCATCATCGCCCGCTCCATCACCAACATCATCCACATCCTCATATAGGGGAGTATCATCATTACCCATCCCTTCACCCACATCATCCATATCTTCACATCCTGAGGTTGAAGCCATACCCGTTCCTGAAGAGGTTCCCCTTCAACAGCCTCAGCCTGCCGTTAACCAACCACAACCTCCACCCCCGCTCTTACCAATGGCTTTCCTTGCTAATAATCCATCACCTTTGTCCTTCGGGGCTTATAATGTAATGCCTAAAAATCCTGAGCATTTCTGCTCGAAATTCCATGTAAATGACCCGAATAGAACTGCAGAAGAACACATAAGGATTTTCCAAACTTGCCTTAAAGACAGAGGAATTGTCCATGAAGATGTTGCTTGTAGGTTATTCCCTTACTCCCTGGGTGAAGAAGCTTTTTATTGGTACAACCATCTCCCTGCTGGCTCAATTCAGAACTGGGGTGACCTTGAAAAAACCTTTCTGCAAAAGTTCCGAATACCCATCAGTGCTAATGAGCTATACCTGCAATTTATCAAAGTCAAGAGAGAAGTCAACGAACCCATAGCCAGTTTCAATAATAGATTCCATCGTGCGTTCACCAGATTGCAAGATCCATATGTCCTAGATGATGGTACTGCCCTGGGAGTATATTATGAAGCTCTGGATAGTCTAACGGCAACCTTTCTGAAATGGAGACCTAACCCTCCAGCTACCTTGACAGACGCTTACACGGAGGCTGTCAAGCTTAGCACAGACTTGAGACAGCACTTGACGGGGCCATTGCCTTCTCTGGGACCAGTCGCACATCCTAACCAGATTCAGGCAGTAAATCAGGCCCTCACCAATCACACCCCTATTATGAATCCGGTTCCTCAATTATCAATGGTACCACACCCTGGTCATCCTATGAATCAGGTCTCTCCTATGGTGAACTTCCCTCAACAACAGGTTAACCAGCCTATGTACCAGTCACAGTCAAATAGCTTCCCGGCTTATCTGCAGAATTCGGAAGTGTTGCATCAGTCTCTGGGATCTGCCCCAGTACCTGTCCCACCTCTGAGTAACCCAAACCAGCCTCCCTACCGAGACCCGAATAAGGAAAGGATTGATGAAATGGCTGAACAAATAAAGAAGCTAAATCTAGAGGTGACTTATTTGAGAAACCAGAATAGCCAATTGCAAGCTGCTCAAAAGGGAATGCAATCCAATCAGAACAGGGAGTTCTCACAAGGGCAGAATTTCGATAGGGGACAACGCAATGACAGAGGATTTTACAATGACAGAGGGTATAACCAGGATAGAGGTTTCAACAACGATAGGAGACAAAACTTTGATAGAGGCCAAGGAAGTGGGTCAGGATTCGACAAAAGGCCATCACAGGGACATAACAGAACTTGGAATACAGGGCCTAATAATGGAGGAGTTCCTACTCCATTAGATCAGCTGGCCAATCAGATTGTTAATCAATCTGCCAACCAGCCAGTTAGCCAGGATAAACCTCCCACCGGGGTGTATCTCGCGGAAGCAGCCCTGTCAGGATGGTGTAGGCTTCACAAAACAAGTCAGCATTCAGAACTGGAATGTCCTGAGTTCCAGACTGCGGCTTCTATCTTTCAGTATGAGGTAGAGAATAATGTGAATGGGCAGGAGATTGTTCCTTCCAATTCATATGATTCCCCTGTGCTGGTGTTGAACCATGCTCTTTTTCCCACTAGTAATGAAAATGTACCAGAAGAACCTGATTTCCAGAAAGATGAAATTGATCAGATTTGTAATGGAGATGAAGTAGCTCAGCTGTTTAACGAAGGGGAGATGAATGACAATGGCCCCTTGGATCAGGAGGAAACCCATGTTGAAGAAGTACAGATGTTCCAGAGACAGGGATTGAGGGATATGCCTCACAGGCGCCCACAGCCTGGAGGACCGTACACCACCTCCATTCCTCCCAACAACTTCAGTACTCCTCCAGAACCTAATGCAAGTAACAATCCGTCTTATCCACAGGTCTCTAAGCAATACCTTTCGAAAGATAGACAAGTTCAAGCAGAACCACAGAAGGAAAGGACTGTTCAAGTAAGTAAGGATAAGGTAGAGGAACCATCTAAAGAGGTTTCTACTGATATGAGTGAAGAACAGATGGCTTCGTACGTCGCAGAGGAATTCAAAAAATTAAAGGTAAACCTTTCTGCTTTTGAATTGTTGAGGTTTCCTGCAATTAGAAACGCTATCTTGGGTACTTACGATGCGAATTCAAAGACATTGGACAAATCTTCTGGTGAGCATGTTAGCCATACTTTTAGTTCGCAGGCTATGAACACGCAGAATCAAACACAAAATAGGACTAATCCACCCCCTGGAGATAGAGGAAAAGAAAGGGACAAAACTCAAGTGGCCCAGATGGATACTCAGCCCACTTTGTTTCAAGGAAAAATGGAGACTCCTCCATTTCTGATTTCTGTCAGAATCTTTGGTAAGAACCTCCACAATTGTCTGTTAGATTCTGGTGCTTCCACTAATGTGATGCCTCTCAGAGTTTGTAGGGCTCTGGGAATAACACCTGCCAATTCCCAGAAGAAGGTTACTCAGTTGGACAGGACCGAAGTAAGTGTGGTAGGGGAATTGAACATGATTCATATGCAGATTGCTTCGGATCCTAGAATCCAACAGGTTATCAACATTCAGGTAGCTGACATTCCTGACGCATATGGTTTAATTTTAGGAAGAGATTTCACCAAGGCCCTGAATGGGTATGTGTCTACTGATCACTCTCACATGTGGCTTCCCTGGAAGGGAGTGCCTAATCAGATAAGGATCGAGAGGGAGCCTAGAATGAAGTACATGATAACAGAATACCAAAAGACTTCGGCTGAGGTTCTCATATCAGAAGCTAGAATGGGAAACTACTTGCTATCGGCCCTATATGAAGAATCCGATACAGAAGAGGTATTGATGTTGCATACGATGCCAGTGGACGCTGAAACAGGGTCCAGTCTTGCTGAAGTCCTAACATAATCAGTTGAGGAAGAAGAAGAACCTGAGGATAGATAGATTAGCTTACTGGACAATTTCCAGGATTTCATTAAGCAATGTGTCAAAAATCAAACTCACTTGGGAAGGAAGACAAGTTTCAAGGAGTTACTCTTGCCGAATTGGTGCAGAGTCCACAATGCTTCTCACTCAGAATTGGAGTGTTGCTTGTGTCAGACAGCAGTGAAAGAGGTGCACAAAAGCATGAATCCATCTCAGGTGGCTGACACGGATGAGCAAAACCTGCAAGCAAAGGGTGAAAATCAGAAACCTGCTGTAGCTGTGAAAGCCTCTAATACTGATAAGCCAAAAGATGAAATGGAGAAGATCACCACGGCGGAATATTGGACTCTCAAGTTTGATGGATCTAAGTCCAAGCAAGGGGCTGGAGCTGGATTTGAATTGATAAGTCCCAAAGGTAAGACTTTCTTCGCAGCCCATAGGCTCCAATTTCATTGTACAAATAATGTGGCTGAATATGAAGCTTTAATTCACGGACTCCTTATGGCACTCAAGAAAAAGGTCAAGGTCCTGCAAGTTTTTGGTGACTCAGAATTAGTGATCAAACAAGTAAGAAAGCAGTATGTCTATCACGACAGGAGGATGACCAACTATAGGCATAGAGTGTGGGACCTCATCGAGGGGTTCGACGCTTTTAATATCCAATTGATCCCAAGGAAGAAGAATCAAACTGCTGATTCTCTAGCTCAAGCGGCCAGTACTTTGCAGCCCCTGTCTTTGTCAGGATTGAAGAAGTTTACTGTTGAATTAACTCCTGTCCCGTCAGTCCCTGACAATGTGACTAATTTTCAGGTGTTTGAGGATGATAAGCATATCCTTGACTTTATCACGAACACGGATGTTTTTGCTTTACAGATCATTGACGAAACAGAACCTCAGGAAGCAGAATTGGATCTGGAAGGTGTGCTAAACTTGAAGTCCAATACTATTCCAAGAGGAATGGTACAGCTGGAGAGGATTTTCGATATGGACAAAATCAGAGATTAGGAACAGGAATCTAAGAAAGAGTCTATCAGTGGGCAGTGTGACACTCACAATGTAGGCACTGAAGATGATGTAAGGAATGTTTTCATTGGTAAGATTTGTACCCCTGAAGAAAGACAGGGAATAATCAGAGCCTTATACGACTTTCCAGACATAGTGGCCTGGGGTTATGAAGACTTGAAGACTTACGATACATCCATCATAACTCACACTATACTTGCCAAAAGCAAGCCTTGTAGACGTAGGCGACTTATTAATGCTACTGCTGGAGCCACCATACGTATGTAGAAGTTTAGAAACTCACCGCCCGCTAGAATTATATTCTGTTAGGTATCTTCTAATTCTGCGGGAAAATCTAGCGTGCCGTGAAGAAAGAAGAACAGTTTGTGTTGACTCTAAACGGAATCGTGTCATCCTGTAAAAGCGATAATTATCCAGCCTCATGGATGAAGTGTTACGCGTTAATGGATCGCGTGATGATGTCCCTTGGATATTCGTGATATAATCAGGTGATGGTCCAGTATGAGGACAGACACAAGACTGCCTTTACAACCAAGTGGGGAACTTTCGCCTACAGGAGGATGCCATTTGGGCTTATCAATGCAGGAGCCACGTTTCAACGAGCTATGGACATCGCTTTCAAAGACATCATAGGAAAGTGCATTATCATTTACATGGATGATCTGACTGTTTTCTCCAAAAATAGAGGGAATCATATCTCGGACCTGCGTAAAGTGTTCCAGAAGTGCAAAGAATTTGACATCTCTTTGAATCCCAAGAAGTGTATTTTTGGGGTTACAGAAGGCAAGTTGTTAGGACATGTGATATCAGAGAAGGGAAACGCCATAGATCCAGAGAGGGTGGAAGCCATCCTAAGAATTCAGCCGCCTGCCAGCAAGAAAGAGATGAAATCTTTCTTTGGTAAGATTAATTTTGTCAGGAAATTCATCACTGGATTTGCTGAGATTGTCAAGCCGCTAAATGCTATGTTAAAACAAGATGCCAAGATTGAGTGGACCACAGAAGCGAAGGAGTCCTTTGCAGAGATCAAAAGAGCTATTGCTGATGCTCCAGTATTGGTCAGTCCAGATTATAGTAAACCGTTCTATATCTATTCCTTTGCTTCAGACCACTCATGTGCTAGAATGCTGACACAAAAGTCTGATGAGGGGAATGAGCATCCCATCGCCTTCATGAGCACGCCATTGAAGGATGCTGAGTTGAAATACCCATGTGTAGAGAAGAAAGCATATGCCCTTGTTCGAGCAGTAAAGAAATTAGCACATCCCTAAACAAGCAAGGTAAATTGTTCCCCATTCAGCTGTTATTATCGATGCACGAATTCAGGCGAAATGCAGCCAAACGGTGACCATGCTTCCAGGAGTAACGTATTGAGATCCGTACCTGGCGAGGCCGGGTAAGAGGATTGGACTCACCTGCACTATGGCGAGATAGGCCTCGGTTCCGTCAACTATGATGTTGGAGCGGTTTCCCCAGATGGCTGGTATGATGATATAGTTTATTATTTGTTGAATCAGCGAGCTCCTGGTCATTTAAATGTAGTTCAGAGGTGAGCTTTGAGATTGAAAAGTGATGGTTTCATGTCAAGGGGTCATTCCTGCATACAGAAGAATCACTAAGGGTATTTTACTTCAGGTTCTGGAAACAGAAAGTTGAAAGAGCAATAAATGAGTTTCGGCGAGAAATATGGTAATCGGGTCATGGTTCTGCCATTGCTACTGCAAACCAGATTTTGCGGGTAGGATACTACTGGCCTACACTATTCAAGGATGTTCATCATCATGTCCAGACCTGTCACACTTGCCAGACGGCAGCAACGAGAGAAAGGTGTGCAGCACTTCCGCTCCAGTCTGTGATTGAGGTAAAACTTTTTGCTCAATGGGGTATGGATTTTATCAGCCCCATCAATCCACCATCTTCTGTTGGACACAGGTATATCCTTACCATTACTGATTACTTTACAAGGTGGACTGAAGCATTTTCTTGTAGGCAGTGTACATCAGAGATAGTAATCGATTTCTTAGAATCTGCCATTTTCAATCGGTTTGGATGTCCTGTTGCTGTTGTGTGTGATAACGGTCCTGCCTTTGCATCTTTGAAATTCTCAAACTGGGCTTTTGATAATGGCATTGTTGTTAAGTTTGCATCTAATTATTATCCCCAGGGGAATGGTCTGGCTGAATCCTCCAATAAGAACCTATTGACTGTCATCCGAAAACTGCTAGAAAGGAACCCAAAGGACTGGCATACCCAGCTTAGGTTCGCTCTTTGGGCAGACCGTACTCGGGTTAAGTCCTCCATTGGTACCTCTCCTTATCATTTAGTGTACGGTCTGGAGCCAGTTTTCCCTATCCAGCTTAAAATCCCAACTCTGCAGTTTATCAATCAGTTTTATGATGAGGGGGATAGAAGGGAAGCAAGATTAGCTGAACTATTGCATCTTGAGGAAAAACGGGATAATGCTCTTGAAAAGTTTGCCAAACACCAGGGGGTAGTCAAGCGATGGTTTGACAGGAGAGCTAAGGTCAAATCCTTTAGGATCTCTGACCTTGTCCTGTATTGGGATAAGCCGCATGATCAGAAAGGTAGCCATGGTAAGTTTGATAGATTATGGCTTGGTCCTTACCAGATTGCTAAAATTTTGGGAGATAATGCCTTCCGTTTGAGGACTCTCACGGGAGAGGACATGCCACTGCCTGTTAATGGGCAGTATCTTAAACATTATTTCCAGTCTTGAACTGTTCTCAGCTCTTTGCCCTGTAAATAGTTAGTTAGGTTGCTTTCTTTGCTTGTTTTGCTTGTTTTGGTTAGGGTAGGTTTCCCTTTTGCTTTGCTGGTTTTGTTTGGTTAGAGTAGGTTTGCTTTGGTTTGTTTGTTTTGCTTTGCGTTGCTCTTGCTTTTGGTTTTATTTCCTTATGGGATTTTGGGTGCATCTGTATGATAATGGTGGCAAAGCAGGTCCAATGTTCCTGATATTTCCCTTACAAACTTTAATCTTTTTTCCAGAATGTTATGGTATGAATTCCATTGCCTATGTCATTTGTCCTTATGGTAAGGCGAAGGTTTTCTGGTTAGTCTGAACAGGACTGTATTGGGGTCTTATACCTTTAATCTTTAAATATACCTGAAGTTGTAAAAGGTCCTTATAAGGCCTGGATAGGTGAAAAATCTTTTTCTGCTCTAGTGCCACTGTGGTTCTCGGCCCTGAGTGTGAACATCACTGTTCACAGGTTGAATAAGTTGAGTAAAGAGAAATATTCGTTAAAAAAAAAAAGAAAAAAAAAGAGAGAGAGAAGAAGCAAAAGAAAAGAAATGTATATTGAAAATCCTGAGGTTCGAATTCAACTCATCAGGGGGATCTGAATATCTCTACCG
>VDFB02364197.1:0-62940 GCA_007258455.2 Sequoia sempervirens | reverse complement strand
AAACACATCTCATAGATGTACCATAAATTAATCTTTCTTCTAGTCTAATTTTCAACCAAGGACTTAAACTCCTTAAACCAACTAAAGACTTCAACTTTACTTGTGAGAACATAAACGAATGTCCTTCTACTATAATCATCTATGAAATAAACAAAATATACATATTTTGGCAATAAAGGAACATTCACAAGACCAAATACATATGAAGGAACATAGTCCAAAACCCTAAAAGACTTTTGAGAACTAGAGTTAAAATAAACATGGTGTTGTTTTCCATAAAAAAACTATTCACATAATTCAAACTTGAGATTACAATCATCAAAGCCTTCAATAGGGCTCTTATTCACTAGGTATATAAGACCCTTCTCACTGTGTGACTGAGTTTTTGGTCCCATAACATTGTCTTCTTTATAGGAAGCTTCATTTCTAAGGAATGAGCACCCTTAGGTACCCAAAATGCACAACCATTAGATGTAGTTTCTATAAACTTCTTCTCTGCATGATCTAATAGTGAGGATGAAGAATCCAAAGGTATCTTCTTTGGTGTAGCAAAGGAACTATTTAATTTAACTATGCATGCATCCAACTTGTACAAGGTTCCAATCTGAACACCCTTAGCCAACACATACTCTCATCATCTTGCATCCTCCACACAAGAAAAAACTTAAACTCTTGAATCATTCAGTTTACTTACAAAAAATAGGTTTCATGCCAAACCTAGGGTATGCAAGACACCATCAATCCCCTTCACTCTTACATCTAGGAATATGATTTTAACTCTTCCACCACTAGCAATCTTTAGGTGAGATTCATCACCCAAATACACCTTCCCACCATTGTACTCCTTCTAATTTGAAAACCAACCTCTATGTGAGGTCATGTGGAAGGAAGCACATGATTATATAACCACACATCTTCTCATGCATGGGTTTCCAAGGTTGTGAAAATTGCATCTGTGTCATCTGTTAGTGTAATTAATATTTAATTACACTTGCATAACTTTACTTAGGTAATATTTAATTCCTAGGTTTATTATTCTCATCCTTATCTTGTTGAGCTATCTTGTTGCTCAAGATAAGATTAGGGTTATGCATCTTTGCTTTTATAAAGCAAATCATATCTTGTAATTATGAATTCCTAAATAATATTATTTTGCACATCTTTTGCAAAGCCTTGTTTTTTCTGATTTTCTCTTATGTGGAAGGCTTTTTCTAGTTTGCATTTTAGATCACCAAGATTTGAAATTCAAACCAGAAAAATCCTTCAACAAAAGAGAAAATCAGAAAAAGCAAAGCTTTGCAAAAGATGTGCAAAATAATATTATTCAGGAATTCATAATTACAAGATATGATTTGCTTTATAAAAGCAAAGATGCATAACCCTAATCTTATCTTGAGCAACAAGATAGCTCAACAAGATAAAGATGAGAATAATAAACCTAGGAATTAAATATTACCTAAGTAAAGCTATGCAAGTGTAATTAAATATTAATTACACTAACACCCCCTCATAAGTGCAACTTAGGGAGACTAAAAAAGTATGCACCTAAGAACTAAGATGAATGCAAGAAAACATGAATGGGTCTCGACAACAAGGCCTGATCAGGTACCCAAGTACAAATGCTATAATGAGGTAGAGAAGGAAAACCCAGTGGGAAAAAACCCCCCTACAATGAGATGACTGCTACAAAGAAACACTGGAAGAACACTGTGGAGTAACACTGGAACCACAATCCGACAAGCAAGGAAAGATACTTCTGTCTACAAGAAACCAAAAATAGAATCATAATAATGTGACAGCAAACCCGATGCCACGGAACACTGGAAAACTCACAAACTAGAACAACCCTAGAATCTGTGAAGCAATAGTAGATGAGATGATGACAAAATCTGGAAACTGTGTATCTCGATGCCGATGCCAAACTGAGACAAAAACTCTTCCATGGGAAGGAGTACCATAAAGACTCTAGAACATTAACCATAAAAACATGGCCCTCAAACTCAGAAGGATCTAAACCAATGCGGATCAATAACCATAATCTCTCAACTAAAGTGTGAACCGATGTGAATCTGATATGTGTCAAGTTAGAGCAAAAATGTGGCCAAAAGAAACTAAGAAACCAAATAACCCATGCGACTTGCCATCAAAACAAGATGGAGATCAAAATGCATGCACACTCTAATCAGATTATTATGCAAGAAACCCCCCTGATGGAAATTTATCTTAGTTCATTTATTACAATAACCCAATGATTGTAAAAGGAGAGCATGCTAAATATGCATAAACAGAAAATAAGATGATGTGGTACTAAAATGAAGTACAAATATTCAAGTTTCACCTTTCCAACTACCAAAACATCCAAGTAATCTCCAAAACACCCATCGGGACAAATTTGGAATAATAATCAACTTGGGATAGATACAGAAAAAAAGTGCATAGACAACAAAATAGAGCTCCTCAATACCTTTCCAATGCCTCAAAGAAGGCAAAAAATGGAGATTGTGGCAAAAAGTTATGAGCTCGGAAGCCATAAATGAATATCTGACTTCAAACAGAAATAAATTCATCTAAATAGAAAAAAACTAAAAAATAAATTGCACCACAGGATAGTGCTCTGAACCAGCTTTCCGACAATATTCTGTTTTCAAAAATCCAAGTTCGAACGCAAAAGTTATGCCCAAAATACCAAAACTCCTCCAAAAGAGTTTGGAGTTAAGCCTGGCGGCTAGGCTAACCACTAGCATTAACCACTAGCATTAACCACTAGCAGTTAACTAATGGCGGTGCCCATTAACTATGATTTTTTTAAAAAAAATTATTGGATTGTGTGTCGTACCAGGCCGTACGACCCAAAAATGAAAAAAAATTACCTCTTGGAGTCACTGTGTCCAATTTTGACGATTTGACAGTCGATATTGGGGTTTTTGGGCACTCTGAACATGATGGTGAGGTTCGTTTGGGCTTAAAACGCTCCAAAATTTAGATACGCTTTGGATCTGGAAACCCTCATAAACTTCAACTCCTCGTACATCTGACAAACAAAGGCCTTTTTCGGCGAAACAAAAGGAAAACCTGACTGTTCCAGCAGCTCTGGATTCAATGGAATGCTCAGATCTAATCCAAAATGCTTCATAAATAAGCTCAAGGCATGAAACCCTCGAGAAACCCCCGAACGTGCTTTATAATGAATTTCTCAAAAATATGAGAAGGGGTTGCAAATCATGGCTCTGATACTATGTTAGAAACCAAGATCTGAAATGCAAACTAGAAAAAGCCTTCCACAGAAGAGAAAATCAGAAAAAGCAAAGCTTTGCAAAAGATATGCAAAATAATATTATTCAGAAATTCATAATTACAAGATATGATTTTCTTTATAAAAGCAAAGATGCATAACCCTAATCTTATCTTGAGCAACAAGATAGCTCAACAAGATAAAGATGAGAATAATAAACCTAGGAATTAAATATTAATTACACTAATGCCCCCTCATAAATGCAACTTAGGGAGACTAAAAAAGCATGCACCTAAGAACTAAGATGAATGCAAGAAAACATGAATGGGTCCTACCAACAAGGCTTGATCAGGTACCCAAGTACAAATGCAATAATGAGGTAGAGAAGGAAAACCCAATGGGACAAAACCCCCCTACGATGAGATGACTGATGCAAAGAAGCATTGGAAGAACACTGTGGAGTAACACTGGAACCGCAATCCTACAAGAAAGGAAAGATACTTCTGTCTATAAGAAACCTAAAATGGAATCATAATAATGTGACAACAAACCCGATGGCACAAAACACTGGAAAACTCACAAACTGGAACAACCCTAGAATCTGTGAAGCAACAGTAGATGAGATGATGACAAAATCTGGAAACTGTGTATCTCGATGTCAATGCCAAACTGCGACTAAAACTCTTCCATGGGAAGGAGTACCATAAAGACTCTAGAACATTAACCATAAAAACATGGCCTTCAAACTGAGAAGGATCTGAACCAATGCGGATCAATAACCATAATATCTCAACTAAAGTGTGAACCGATGTGAATTTGATATGTGTCAAGTTAGAGAAAAAATGTGGCCAAAAGAAACTAAGAAACCAGATAGCCCATGCGACTTGCCATCAAAACAAGATGGAGATCAAAGTGCATGCACACTCTAATCAGATTATTATGCAAGAAACCCCCCTGATGGAACTTTATCTCAGCTCATTTATTACAATAACCCAATGATTGTAAAAGGAGAGCATGCTAAATATGGATAAACAGAAAATAAGATGATGTGGTACTAAAATGAAGTACAAATATTCAAGTTTCACCTTTCCAACTGCCAAAACATCCAAGTAATCTCCAAAACACCCATCGGGACAAATCTGGAATAACGATCAACCTAGGATAGATACAGAAAAAAAAGTGCATAGACAGCAAAATAGAGCTCCTCAATACCTTTCCAACGCCGCAAAGAAGGCAAAAAATGGAGATTGTGGCAAAAAGTTATGAGCTCGAAAGCCATAAATGAATATCTGACTTCAAATAGAAATAAATGCAGCTAAATAGAAAATTATTGAAAAATAAACTGCACCACAGGATAGTGCTCGGAACCAGCTTTTCGACGATATTTCGTTTTTGAAAATCCGAGTTTGAACGCAAAAGTTATGCCCAAAATACCAAAACTCCTCCAAAAGAGTTTGGAGTTAAGTCTGGTGGCTAGGCTAACCGCTAGCATTAACCGCTAACATTAACTGCTAGTGGTTAACTAACAGCAGCGCCCATTAACTCTGATTTTTTTAAAATTATTGGATTGTGTGTTGTACCAGGTCGTACGACCCAGAAATGAAAAAAAAATTACTTCTCAAAGTCACTGTGTCCGATTTTGACGATTTGACAGTCGAATTTGGGGTTTTTGGGCACTCTGAACGTGATGGTGAGGTCCGTTTGGGCTGAAAACACTCAAAAATTTTAGGTACGCTCTGGATCTGGAAACCCTCATAAACTTCAAATCATCGTACATCTGACAAACGAAGGCCTTTTTCGACGAAACGAAAGGCAAAACTGACTATTCCAGCAGCTCTGGATTCAATGGAATGCTCAGATCTGATCCAAAACACTTCATAAATAAGCTCAAGGCATGAAACCCTCGAGAAACCCCGAATGTTCTCTACAATGAATTTCTCAAAATTCTGAGAAAGGGCTACAAATCATGGCTCTGATACCATGTTAGAAACCAAGATTTGAAATACAAACCAAAAAAAGCCTTCCACAGAAGAGAAAATTAGAAAAAGCAAAGCTTTGCAAAAGATGTGCAAAATAATATTATTCAAGAATTCATAATTACAAGATATGATTTGCTTTATAAAAGCAAAGATGCATAACCCTAATCTTATTTTGAGCAACAAGATAGCTCAACAAGATAAGGATGAGAAAAATAAACCTAGGAATTAAATATTACCTAAGTAAAGTTATGCAAGTGTAATTAAATATTAATTACACTAACATCATCTTGAGAGGATTTATTAGAGTTAGAATTTTAGAATGTCTTCTTTCCTTTCTTCTTCTTCTCTCCCTTGCACTCTTTTTTGAAATGACCATATTTTCATAGTTTCAACATTTTTCCTTGGACTTTCCAAGAGACTTTTATCTCCTTAGAGATTTTGATTTTGATTTCTTTCCCTTCTTTCCTTTCTCCTTCAATTTGCCATAAAAAAGGGCCTCTTTAGCCATCTTGAAAGACTTTTTTCGCATCTCTTTATACAACAATAAAGAAACCATCTCATCCATCTTGAAATTGTTGGTTGTACTCCTAAAGGCCATTACCAAGTGATCCCACAAGTCTAAGAATGAACACAACAAGAGTATGTAATGATCTTGTTCTTCAATCTTAGATCTCCAACAGAACCCAATTGAGCTATCAGTATGTTGAATGTATTTAGGTGATCTACCATGGATCCTCCATCTTCCATCTTTAGAGAATATAGTTTCTTTCTCAAGAACAACTTGTTTACCAGTACTAGGGATTTAGCTTGATAAACGTCTCAATGTTTCTTCCAAAGGGCTTTAGTAGTTTTTTCTTCATGGATGTTCAAGAGCATGGAATTAGGAAAACATAGTATGATCAAACTCTTGGCTTTTCAATCCATTAGATCCCAATATTCTTGGGTTGTGCTAGCTAGTTTTGTTCCAAATATAGCAGCCCATAGATCTTTTTCTACAAGAATATCCTCCATTTTTAACTTCCAGAGTTTGAATTTTTGGCCATTAAAATTCTCCATATCAATTATTTTGAATGTGCTTGCCATATTTTTCATGCAACAATGTCATGAAATATACTTTTGTAAAACTCCCATTGAAAAAATTATCAACTCAAAAAATCCTTCAAACCCAACAACAAAATCAAAGTTGGCTAGGCTCTAATACCAACTAAAAGGAAGCCAAGTAGCCAAAGCAACCTCCTACATTAATCTAAGTAGGGGAGAGTTACAAAATAATCCTTTTAAAACCTTTAACAATTACATATTCAAAGAGTTGTACAATCAAATATAAATAACATAAAAGACAATCAAAACCATAACATAATGTTTGTACATTGGAAAACCCTTTTGAGAAAAAAACCCACACTCCAAATCACACAACTCAACTTATATTATTAGCAAAAATACAATCTTAAGAGCAATGCTCAAGAGTCTTCATACTATGACAAGAATCTGGAACAATTACGACAACATAATGACGTCTTTGCAAAACTTCAACCTCTCACCATGAAAATGCACTAAGTTTGCAAGTATTTATAACCTTTCAACATGAAGAGAAGGTGGCAAAACTTGCCATAACAAAAATCCACATCCAAGTGCGAACATGAGTTTATTATGACATATCATCATAATCAAAACTCATAACTAAGGCAATCTTTCAATTATGAAACTTGTCTCCTTGAAATTAGCCACCATTGCACATGCAATGAACCTACATGCATGTAAATTCCTTTCATGTGTAGGTGCCCTCATCACATGGATCCCACCTATCATAGTTAACTGACAAACTGCCATACATGACTCTTCCACCATTATAATCAATCATAAACTAACATAGCAAGTTGTCATAGCCCATTGCATAGTAACTTATAACAAATGCCACCAATTTAGGCACAAATATAGGTCATCCAAAGTGGATTCATACCTCCACAAATATAGTTTACAATTCTTACATGTCACCTTCCATGTAGGATGCCACCTTACTGGTAGGTCCCACAAAGTGACTACATATTTGCTTGGAAAATAAGCATTAGGAAATAAATAATTAACACCTAATAATCAAATTAATGCTAGAACTCTAAGGTTGAGACACCCTAATCCCAAGAAAGAGGTGTCCAAGGATGTGGCTTGTTATACTCACCTTTATGCTCCATTTATCCAACTCAATCCTACAAGAACAATTGAAAGGAGGTATCATGCAAGTCAAGTAGCAATGTTTACCTTATGAGAGCAAGTCAAGTAGTAGTGTATACCTTGCTTGAGAAATTCACCATCACCAAGCAATCGAAGGAAGAATGGGCAGGGCCAAACATGTATCGATGCTTAAGGTTTTTTGCAGAGAGCGGAGTAGAATATGTATCAATGCAAAAGGAAATGAAGACTCCAAAAGATGCCTATAGGTGTAGACACCTAGAAATTACCACTAAGCCTGTCAAATTATTAAAACCCCTTCTTCATCTTCGATAATTAAATAATCTTAATTATTTAATTATTACCTAATGCCATTAATTCTTCCATTAATTAAATAATCTAAATTATTTAATTAATTCACTTTCAACTTTTTTGACACAAATAAATTAAACTCTATTTAATTAAATAACTCATTTTTCCTCTCAGTTTTTGAATTAAATTTATATTTAATAAAAAAGTGAACTCGGTTTTTTCCTCTTGCAATGAGTTAATATTTTCCATTATTTCAAAATTCACTTTCCTCTTCGAACTAATTGATTTTGTCAAAAAATTAGTTAGTTTCCTCTTGTTTCTTCACTTTTAATCTTATCTGATCTCATCTCATCTAATTTTGGCCATTGATCAAATTAATGACTTTTCAATCTCGACCTTCTATTTTCCATCCATCTCTCTATAAATACGATCACCATTTATCATTTTAAAACATCTTAGAAAATCTAGAATTTGCATACTGTCATGCTAGTGAGATTGAAACTTTGATATTTTTCTTTGTCTTTGTCATAAGCTAGTTAAGTGCATACTCAAGAAAAATCTGAGGGAAATTTTCATACTCAAGCAAAATGGAGAAGTGAAATGAAGGTGAATCAATGGTGGTGTGAAGACTTTTGGTAATATTGTTCTGTATTTTTATGTCTTTATGCTTATTTGTGCTTCATTGTTTATTGGGGTTTGTTTTATATGCTTTATTGCCTAGTCTTGGTAATTTTAGCCCTGATATAGTAGGAAACAGGTGAAAGTGAGTAGAATGTGTGAGGTTTTGGATCATTGAATTATATAAGACATTGAAAAGCCATAACGTGAGCGTGTTATGACATGTTGTAAGAAAAAAAAATCATTCTTTTACTGTCACATTTCCTCCATCTGCAGCCTGCAAACCCTTCCAAGGAACACTCGCATTATTGAGAGCCCAAATTCCATTGTTTCTTCACTGAATCTTTGCTAATTCTTCACCAGAATGTCACCACATTGATGGGGAGCTCAAAGGAGTAAGCTTTAATTGTTTTTTTTGTGAATTTATTGTTAAATAGATAGATTTAATATGTTTTTGATGTTAATTTATTTAATTTTTAGGAGTTGATAATCCACCTCATTCTCCTCATGACTAAATACCTAATGAACAACCACTCCAAAAAAATCCTCCAACAATTCCTCAACATCCTCCTAGAACTCAACAAAATTTAATGGGGGAAGTTGAAAACAACAAAAAACAAATTGAGGAGTTAATTGTGAGGTTAAACAATCTTGTAAATTCAACCTCACAAAGAACTACACTTACAAATTCACTTCAAGCTATGTTAAAAAATTTAGATGCAATTAGCAAGCAATTAAGTGGTTGGGAAAACAAGAGACTTCTATGTAGATAAACTATCCTACACACAAGTCAAAAATGAAAAAAACTACAAAATTTGACTTGTGTTCACTTTTCACTAATCCACGTACAAATCAACCTCTTCACCCTACAAGCAAGAGATTTCCTATCCATTGGTGCAACCACCAAGGGATAAAGGGCCATTTTTGGCAGAGGTGGTGGATGGTTTTTGACTATCCTCCATACAACAATAAAGAGGTCCCACAATATTTCTTGAGGAAACTCTACTACGAGTTTGTTGTCAATAAAATCCCTAACTATTTTTATATGTGGGACTTCTAAGGTAGAGGTGGTGGGTTGACATAGTATAGACCAGGGGCACATCTTGATCCTCAGTGGTCAACAATATGAGCACTCACCAGACTAGCTTATGAGCACATGGCTATCCCTTCCATTGTGAAGGAGAGTGTTGAGGTTGAGACTCTACAGTCTATTAGTTATATGACCCAGAGATCATAGAGTGTGTGAGTCCTGTAGTACAGTGTGATCCAAGGGAGACTTCAAGGGGTAGGGTTCCACCCCATATTTTTTCAGGCTTGCAAGCTTACCTATAGTTATGAACCCATAGATAGTTAGGAGGCAGGTGCACAGGCTATGTCTATAGCTAACCAGTTGGCGATGACAAATTCCATCTTGAATGAGGCTTTAGACCTTGATACTTAGGTAAATATTAGCAAGTTCATTTAATTTAATTTATTAAATTTCATTTTTGAAATGAAAGATTAACTGATTTAGTTTAATTATTGTAATGAAATTTTAGGGTCATAGTGTTCATATTGTTTTCGCTATCCCTCCACCTCCATATTACTCCATGACATCTACTACTGAGGTATGTAATTAGTAAACAATTATAAATATTACATGTGTATATATTTTTTATATAAAGGTATTCTACTATCTGATTTTGGATGTTGAATAGGTTAATATTGGAGATTTCATGGCAACACTTCCCAGTGGTGGTGGAGTTCAAACCTTCACTCAGATAATAGAATAAAGAGTTTAACTAATGAATTATACATAATAGATTTGTGTAGTTTATATCCATATCGTTGATTGCATTGCATTGCATTACACATATTTTAGACTCAAAGCATTACTTCACATTGCATAACTAATACATATATGTTGATAGATGACAAAATTTCAATTACAAAATAGTTTTTTAGAAATTCGACATAACCAATGATGCAATTACTTTACATAGCATAACTAATAACTAGGATCAGTTGCCAATTGCATTTTATTACCATGGCATTCAATGAGACCACATTTTATTGAGGGGTTTTTTCAAATAGTTCACTACCTTGTATATGCTATGGATGCTTGGAAAAAATCTATCAAAGCATAATAGTAAGCAATAACATAGACATGACAATGAGTTGTTTGAAAAAACACCTCAAAGAAATGTGATCTCATGGTGATTTCCATCACCATGAGACCACATTTATTTGAGGAATTTTTTCAAATAGCTCACCGCCTTGTCTATGCTACCAAATTTTCCATACAATTATACCAAATAATTTTATCAAACAGTTCACTTCCTTGCTGCTATGGTTAAAAGCCCAAAATAGGTGCTTTCCAACAAACTATGGATGCTTGGAAAAATTTATCAAAGTATAATAGTGAGCAATAGCATAGACAAGGTAGTGAGTTGTTTGAAAAAATTCCTTGATGAAATGTGGTCTCATGGTAATGGAATACCATTCCATCACCATGAGACCACATTTCTTTGAGGCATTTTTTCAAACAGCTCACTGCCTTAAGAAAAGATAATCCTCTTTAATCAAATCAAATCATTTTAAGGTCTTGGATTTCATCCCCAAATCTAATCCCATCCTCCATCTTCATCCTTAGATCCTATTCTTCCAATCCCTAAGTTCATTTCTAATCTATCATCCTAATTTCCATCCTAATCCAAAATCAATACCAATATTTCTTCCAATCAATCCTCCATCATGTCTAACCATCTAATCTATCCTCCATCCAACCTAATCTATTCTAATCCAAATTCATCCATTCCAACCAACCCCAAAAATATTGATGATGATGAGGATAGCATTTTTGAACAACCTGAATATAATCCCAATGATGATAATGAGAGAATTGTGGATCACCTTGAATCCATTTTCAATAGATAGAATGCTCCAATTTTTCACCAATCCCCCATCTAAAGCTCCCCTCAAGTCCCATCCATATCATCCCCATATACCACCACTAATTTTTATCTTCACCTACTATTTCCATAATTATAAGAATATCATGTTTAGATGTCTCCTTGGAATTGGTGCTAAGCTTCCATCCTCCCTACATTCATCCAATCCAAATCCATCTCCTCTTGCTTATCCTTCCCCTTCAACAACAGAAACTAAGCCTTTATCCAAAATTCCCCTCAAAATCCTTTTCAAGGTCATCATCCTCATCCTCAATTTACCAATCCATGGAAGATTTCACCTCTTGCTCCACTTGCTCATATCCCACATACTTAAAATCCACATCACCCCACTATTACCAAGAAAATTCATCCCATGTCTCTCATAATAACTTCCTCAAAGGACTATTTGTAAAGGTGGCTATCTCCCCATGCAAAAACAAAGTGTTGCAATCTTCCAATATCATGCATCCACCTTCATCACCCCCTCATCAAGATAAACCATGATACCCTAAATCTTAAATGAATCCCATATCAATCCATCTATCCAAGTTGAAGATTCTATAAAACTTCCCTCCCTCATCACACCATCCATATCAAATGAACTATGTTCATATCCTAATCTAAATCATGCTAACATAGATTCCCCTCCATATAAAGATCAAGGAAACCCTTCTCCTCCATTATATAATCCCCTCCAATCTCATGATCCCATTTCCAATCAAGAACAACATATCCCTTCCATCTCATCTAATGATATCTTTCCATCTCAAGAGAAATATATCCCTCCATCCCCCTCTCACAATCCCCTCTCCCCCACTTCATCTAATGACATCCTTCCATATCCATATCAAAGTACCTCTTCCACTCCATTGTATGATCACTCTCGAAATGTGGTCTCAAAGTACACCTTCCACCCCATCTAATGATCCTCTTCCCATCATGATCAAAACACCCCTCCCTCTTCATGTCATGATCCCCCTCCATCTCATAACCAAGACCACACTATACCATCCACCCCATCTCAAAAAAATAGCATAGAGAAGGAAATGAAATTTTTGAAAAATTTCCTCAAAGAAATATGGTCTCATGGTGATGGAATACCATGACAAATAAATTTTTCATGGAATTTCATCACCATGACACCGTATTTCTTTGAGGCATTTTTTCGAGTAGTTCATTGACTTCTCTATGCTACCACATTTTTTATACATGTCTACCAAATAATTTTATCAAATAATTCACTGCCTTGCTACTATGGATAAAAGCCTAAAACAAGTTCTTTCAAACAAGCTATGGATAGGGAAAATAGTAAGCATAATATTAAGAAATATATAGTTCAATAAGTACTCAAAATTTTGTTGATTATCTCATACATTATAAGCCATGACCTCCACTATTCTAGTTTTTTTTATTGAATAATTTGTTGTTTTATTTTTAGATGATGGAAGTATAAACACCTCTTGATGTTGATAGGGAAATGGAGCATGGTGTATCTACTGCAATAGATAGCTCGATGTCTCTCACGAGGGTATGAGGCAGATTAGTAAATTTCAAATTACATTTATTGTTATAGTTGTTTATTATTGAAAAATAAAATGATTATTTATTTATAGTTTAATTTCTATTTAGATGGTTTCTATAGGACTTTGGCATACCAAAGCCTGAGCATGCAGTCTTCCGCTTGAGGAGAGAAATCATTTGGTGGAGATAAGTGATTATTTTGTTAAATATATCATTTTTATAATGTAATTTCTATATATTAATGTCTTTACTTGTTATTATAATAGCTAAAGCTTGATCAAGAACTAAATAGGAGGATCAACCCTCAAATTCAAAGTAAATGAGTTTCATACACATCGCCATCCACTTGACCAAAAAAGGTTACCCGTATGTTTCCTTCACCTAGAGGGCAATGACTTTTGATTGGGGTCCTATATTGTATGTGTATATAGAATTTTTGGACATATTTTGTATTGAATATACTTGAAATTGTATGCCTATATGGCATTCGTGTAAGCCTATATGGCTATTTTGTATATATTTTATACTTATATCAACATATATTGATGTATGCCTACATGGCTATTTGGTTAATACAAAACTTTTTTATTGATGGTGTCCATATTTGTATTTAAATCCATGCATCAATAGATATTTGTAGATGGTTTACTTCAAATATTTAAAATCCAAGTGTTTTCCATGCACTCTTCTTTTCTATAATTGTAAATATATAATAAAGTTTGAACATTATTTTCTTGTAAGATTGTTGAACATTAAATCAATCATATGAATATAGTAATGCTTCATGCTTCATGCTTCATGTTCTTCACAAAGGAAATTCATGTTTGTGCTTCATGCTTCATGCTTCATGTGTATGCTTCATGTTGTATATCATTGAGGAAGACATATACCATTCCACGTGTATCCTTCATGCTACAACTTGCTTGTATGCTTCATGCTTCATGTATTACGTAGATAAATAAAACTAAAACATAGGAGATTGGGGGTGTCACAATGGATTGATGAACAATGCACCAATTTCTCACTAGTTTCTTTCAAAATGTATGCTATAGAGGACAAATCTAAAAAATAACAGAACTAGCTATCAAAATGTAGATCTAGAAAGGGTAAAATTTTGTGTACCTGTCACCAAAGATGATTTTCAAACCTCATTGAGGACTCATTCACCCTATGGTGAATGGGTCCTATTTAGGGCTCCTAGAAAATGCTTTCTAGGCTCTCTTCTACTAGGTTTGCACTCCCAGGTTCCAATTGTTCACTATCAAAAAGCCGAAAATAAAACCCGTAGCTCAATTTCCATGATTTGACAACTTTTCTTGCAACTTTCTTCAATTTTTCTCTTCAAATGATCTTCAACCTAAAATCTGCAATCACACATCAAAGAGAGAAAAATTTTGTTTGGTAGGAAATAGGGGTTTGCCTTGGTGAAACCTTGTTTTGGTAATTAAACCTTGAAATGAAATGAAACGTGAAAGAAGGAATGATGAATGAAAAAATATATGTAACAACTCACCAAACCTTATTTGAACCTTGGATAAATCTAGGGTGATCCCATAATAGTGGTTTACAATTTTTTTCCAAACTGGACACTGAAATTATTATTTTTAACTAAATTTTCACATTCGGGCACCTATAGCGGCTAAACCGTGAGGAATTTGAAGATGGTGCAAACTAGAGTCTCATCAAATTTTGTTTGTAGATTCTAAAAAAAAAAATCAAAATTTTTGGAATCAAATTGCACTTCTTTTTCCATCTCCCACGAAAATTGATTTTTCAAAACAACATTTTTAAAAGTGGCACCGTATAACATAACTTTTTTTCCATGAAGGATAAAATTCTAATTCTTCAAATTTAGATTTGTAACTCTGATATCTAGTGCTTCCACTTGGTTAGATATTTTTTATTGAATATTTTTCCTTAATCAAGTTTCAAGTCAAACGAATTACAATTTAGACATACGATCAGATAACACGTAACTTTTTTGTATATGTCAAAATTTAATTTATTTTTTTTGTTGGATCAAGGGCTTCAATATCTGGTGCACTCATATTTTTCAAATTTTTTTTTATAATCTTCTATTTTTCCACATGTGAAGAACAAAGAAATTCATTTTCAATGAAAAACCTATGTTTAATAAAACTTAAAAAACAAATACATAACAAAACCAAAACATATTAAAATTATATTCATTGGATAGCTTGTTCTGAGGAATACCATAATCATTTGAAATAAATTTTAAATGAATTCATTTGATCCCCCAAAAGCTAAATCAAAAGTGATTTTTATCAGCATTTTGATAGGTGTAAAGGAGACGCATTTATAGGTATGGTTTAAAACTAGCGAGGTTCTATCCAAGGGGGTTTGATCTAAGGTGATTTGATCAAACCCTCTTCAATTGGAATCCTTAAAATGGAACTTTTTAAGGCTTAAATCATTATATTTTCTAAAAATATGTGATTTCAGCTAAAATTTGTTCCTCTCAGGAATTGTAAACCACTATTGTGATAGCACCGAACAAACTAGCAAGAAGTGGCCTCAATGAATGTAGATCTTGATCATGAAACTCATCTTGAAACAATGATTTTGAACACTTGAATAGATCTTGAACACTACATCACCATATTAGCTTAAACAACATGCATGATGCAGTACATCTTTGACATGATGATGGAATATTGATTGTTGCAATAATCTTCTATAATTTTTCCCTTAAATGCCTTGAAAATGCTCTTGAATGCTTTATCAATACTCTTGTGAAATCTTAGGATGCTTGAATCAAAATTGCTAGGTGAAACTAAGTGAAATAGCCTTGTATTTATACTTATCTTAAGATTGATTCTCAAAATTCAAATATCACAAGCTGACATTGAATTATAGATTTGAAACCTACGCCACTTACCTAGGACACAAATCAGACAATGTTAAACATTATGTAAAATAGGGTTATAGGACTAAGTGAGAACCCATTCACCCTATGGTGAATGGGTCCTAGGTCACTTGCCTAGGACACACATCTTCCAAAGTTAAGTGTTGTGTAATGTAATTTATGAATGTTGGGTTTTATCCCTCAAAAATTGCATTTAATTAGGCTTAGATTTGAATTAAAGGGGCCAATTAAGGAAAATTAACCTTAATCAATTAATAAAGCCCTAGATTAGTGTGAAAGTGTAAAGATACACCTTACAACACCTTAAATAAGGCACAATTAATTTCATTTAATTTAAAAGGGCCCTAAACTTAATGTGAATATGAAAAAAATATTACAACACTAAATCAAGGAAACATTAGGCTCATTTTATTATTAATTATTCCCAAATTAAGTGTGAAAAAGGGATACTTTTTCCTACACTACAAAAACTATTGACAAAATAAAATGGAAAGTAACAACTACGTCTCACAAACAAAAACTCAAGGCATGCAAGTATTATTAAAGATCATAAGGGCATTGGATTATTGGAGATTAAGAGACCACGAATCAACCTTACCAACATCAAACTTCATAGATATTCATCATATTTCTAAACATGGATTTGAACCCAATAATTAGAAGAAAGCAACTTTAAAAGTTAAAATTGCATACTTATAATAGTCAATAAACAACTTCAAGAGACGTGCATGACAGAAACAAAACCAACTGAAAGTTCAACAATTTCCTTTTCCCCAAGCATATCTACTAAGTTGCAAATAAATCAATTTAGGTTCTCATGAATAGTGATGATATGAATTTGGTTGTGACTTTTCAAAGGAGAAAAGTTGTGACCCTTTGAATAGGAAATACTATGAACCTTTTATAACGAACGACACTGATCATGCCTAGCATAGATGTGACCCCCTAGACGTGTTGGTACTAACTGTTTGGCCCCACGAAGAACAAAATAAAAAGTAGCCTACCTTGTAACTTTACACTACATGCAACTGACTTATTTTACATCAACTAAAATCTATTCACCATGAGAAAAGAAAATGGAGCTATCAAAAATAAAGAGAGGTTTTTGTTGCAAGAATGAAGGTGTTTTCAATGATGTTAACAAGAATTCTACTGACTAGTGTTGTCATTGATGTCAACTATGAGTTGAAGATGTTGAGGATATTGAGAAAATTGATAAACAGAGTAAACTATGTTACAGTGCAAGTGTTCATAATAAGCCCCGATATTGTGCTCCACATTTATTTTGTGCTAATGTTATGCTTGTTTGGATCTTACAAATTATTCAAGGTTGTCAAAGGTTGTTATATTCAAATTTTGGGTTTCTGGATTGTTGTATAGTGCGAGATATTTTCACCAGTGTGTGAACTAGTTGTTTAGTGATGTTTTCTATGACCTAGTAGAAATGTATTTTCTTCACATTTCTCTACTATTTGGCTTCAAGTTGTGCAGATTTGGGAAGTTGATTATAATTCTTTTATATTTTTGTATTCAAGTTTTTACTTGATTTGGTGCAACACGAAGTGAGTTTCATCTATCAGTATGCAAATAAGGGTTACTAGTTGTTCTGAGTTGAAGTAGTTGTATGATATGAGCTTGGATGAAGTGTTTGTGGATTATTCTAGATTGAGTTCAAGTGAATTATGTTGTCTGAAACTTTCTACTTTTCATATTGGTTTAAGGTATCGTGTACTTAATGATTATGGAGTTTTGCATG
This sequence comes from Sequoia sempervirens, assembly GCA_007258455.2. NCBI lineage: Eukaryota > Viridiplantae > Streptophyta > Pinopsida > Cupressales > Cupressaceae > Sequoia > Sequoia sempervirens. The sequence continues at coordinate 45,539 of VDFB02364197.1, read as the reverse complement.
GGTGTTGGACGACCTTGTGTTTAACACTATGAGAGGTTTTTAGAAGTGTGTTCAAGTGTGTTAGGATCTATTTGGGTCTTGATTAAGGACTTATGTAGGTTTCCTTTTGTTCCTATCCACTGTACGAATTTTTAGGTGTCGACCTATTTTGAATTTGTATGCATAACAACTAGTGGCTAACATTGGAGAAATTTTTTGAGGCAGAGCTTGATATAAATATGTATGGTGTTAATGCAAGTGAGAGTAGGAAGGAGTAAGAAGTAATATATATGGGAGATTGATGCAAGTGATGTGTGATGTAAATTTGAGCAGAGCAATGCAAACTTCATGTTAGGGTTCCGAAAGGTAGTGAGTTGAAGGCATCTAAAATATTTCATGTGAGACTGTGAAAGTATGCAAGCAATTTGGTGGACTCCTTGTTGCATTTAGAAGTGTTCTTTGTGTAACATTCTTCTTTTATCTTCTTGTATTCTTTCTTGGGTAGTAAGCCCTGGTTGTGAGCCTTTTGGACAATGTGTCCTTTTCTAGTAGTGAGCCCTTTTGAACTAATTTTTCTATTACTTATATTGTGAGCTAATCTTCACTATTGTTTTTCCCTCATTTATTTTTCCACATAAATCTAGTGTTCTCCTTTGTATGGTGTTGTGATTTTAGTTTTGTTATCTACATTTCATGTTTAATAAAACTAACAAAATAAAGTTTTAATGAATGTGTGTGGATTTGATTACTGTTGAGGGTTTTGCAGGTTTAATTTTCTACAACTAATTCATCCCCCCTCTCAATTTTTCATGTTCATTTCAACAATTGGTATCAGAGCTTAACCGCTTGAGGTAGATACAGGATGGAAAGAAATATTTCTTTGGAATATACTAGATTCAATGGCTCAGAGTATGCATTCTAGAAGACAAAGATGGAAGGGTATTCATCTACTCAAGAATATGAGATTGATAAGTCTTATCATAATACATATACTCCACCTTTGAATGGTCCAAGTACAAGTGCACAAATTAAGGTGCATGAGATCAATGCTAAGGCAAGATTTATTACTGTGAATAGTATTTCAAATAATAAATTAGTTAAATTTGTGAGTTTGAAGACTACTAAAGAAGTTTGGGGTAAGTTAGAAATAATTTATGAAGGAGATATGAAGGTCAAACAAGCAAAGTTGCAAAACTTGAAGGCACAGTTTGAAATAATGCATATGTTTGAAGATGAAACAATTAAAGGCTACATATAAAGAGTTGATGAGTTGGTAAGTGCTATGAGAGGTCTTGCTGCAATAGTTAAGGAATATAAAGTAGTGAAGAAAGTTATCAAATCACTTTTGGACTGCTATAGTGAAAAGGTATCTACTATTGAGGAAACCGTTGATTTTGACAATTATTCTAGAAATTAGTTGATTGGTACTCTAACCACATTTGAAATGAGAAAACTGAAGAAAGGTACAAAAGCTAAGATTGCTTTCAAGGTTGGTAAATCAAAGAAGGTTGAAGATTCAGGTGAAGAAGATCTTGATGATTTGGAAGCTAACTTTGTGAGGAAGATGAGAAAGGGCATCGGTAAGTACAAAGGTAAATTACCTTTCAAATGTTTTAGTTGTGGTGATATAGGTCAGTATGCTTCAAGATGTCCAAAACAAGCTCTAAACAATAGGAACAAGGAAAATTTATTAAGAAAGCTTACTATGTGAGAGAAGATGTTGGTATTTCTAATGATGAATTTGGTTATAGAGATTTTAATAATGATGAATGCTTGTTTTTGGCTATAAAAGAATAATATAGTTTTGCTAACCCTAAAATTTGTGTGAAGGAAAGTATTCCAGAGTCAAAGGATAAAGTTCAAGGTACTTTGGTATCTACTTTTCATGTCAAAGAGGATAAGAATTATTGGGTTGTTGATAGTGGATGCTCTAATCATATGTCCGGAGAAAAAAGTAAGTTTGTTAAACTTGAAAATTATGATGGAGGATTAGTTAAATTTGGAGATGATTCATGAGCTAATATTTTTGGAATAGGTTCAATTAGTTTTGATGGAAAGCATAACACTGACAATTTTTATTATGTTAAGGGTTTAAGGCATAACCTTTTGAGTGTTGGAAAAATATTTAGCAAAGGGTACAATCTTGTGTTTAAGGATGAAACATGTGAGATTAGAAAAGGATCTAGAATTCTGATTGTTGTTGGTAAGAGAATATATGGAAAAAGCTATCAGCTTAAGGTTGCTAATGGTTATTGCTTTATGTAATAGACTAATGATAGTTGGTTATGGAACCAGACGATGTGTCATATGAATTTTGATAATTTGGAAAGAATTAGTTTGGTTCATGTAGTGATATATTTACCTAGAATCACAAAACCTATCAATGTTGTTCGTGAGAGTTGTCAATTTGGAAAACAAATGAGTAGCTTTAAGGGAAAGGAACAATCTGCTATCGGGCTGCTAGAATTAGTGCATATAGATCTTTGTGGTCCTACAAGGGTGAGAAGTCTACAAGGTGATAGGTACTTTATGCTTTTGATTAATGATTATTCTAGATAGACATGGGTTACTTTTCTTAGAGAAAAATTTGGTGCATTAGATAAATTCAAGGCATTTAAAGTTATGGTTGAGAATGAAATGGATTTGAAAATAAAATGTTTGAAATTTGACAGAGGTAGTGAATTCACCTCGAATGAGTTTAACATGTTTTATGAATTTCATGGAATAAAGAGGCATTTGTCTGCCCCTAGAACTCCTCAGTAGAATGAAGTTGTTGAAAGGAAAAATAGAAATATTCAAGAAGTTGCAAAGACTATGATGAAAGAAGAAAATTTACCAAAACTCTACTGGAGAGAAGCTATTCATACTACTGTTTACATACTTAACAGAGTTCAAGCTAAAGCTAACAACACAAAGACTCCTTATGAGCTATGGTATGGAAGGATTCCTACTATGAAGTACTTTAGAGTGTTTGGAATCAAATGTTACATCAAAAGAGAAGAAGAAAACTTAGGAAAGTTTGATGCAAGGTTTGATGAAGGTATCTTCCTTAGATATTCTATTAGAAGAAAAGCTTACAAATGTTACACCAAAAGGTTGAGAAAGATAGTTGAAAGTGCAAATGTTAAAGTTGATAAAAACTTGTAGAATTGTATTATAGTAGATGGATATGTGTCAGATGAACTTGATTGTGGAGAAGTAGAAGAAAAAGATGATAAAAGGAAGTGCAAAATGAAGAGGAAGAAGCTCCAGAGAAGACCCCTAAAACCCCTATGTATGTGCAAAATAATCATTCAGAAGATCAAATCATTGGAGATAAGAGGAAAGGTGTATTGACAAGAAGCAAAGATGTTGAAGTTGAGGTAAATCTATGTCTACTTTCTAAAGTTGAACCTAAAATAGTGAGTGAAGCATGCAAGGATGAATATTAGATGAAGGAAATAAAAGAATAAATTATGCAAATATAAAAGAATTAGACTTGGGAATTGGTTCCCAAACCGGAAAACAAGAACATAATTGGAACTAAATGGGTATTCATAAACAAGTTGAATGAGAATGGAGAAGTAGTAAGAAATAAGGCAATACTTGTGTGTAAGGGTTAATCACAAGTAAAAGGTATAGATTTTGAGGATACTTTTTCTCCTACGGAGAGGATGGAAGCTATCAAAATGTTTTTGGAATTTGCAACACAAATATTTTAAGGTTTATTAGATGGATGTGAAGTCTGCTTTTCTGAATGGAGAATTGGAAGAAGAGGTTTACATGGAACAACCACAAGGGTTTTAGTTGTCAGATCAACCAGATATGGTATGCAAGTTGAAGAAGGAACTATATGGATTGAAGAAAGCTCCCAGAGCTTGGTATGCAAGATTGGACAAGTACTTGATACAACAAGGATTGAATAAGGGCACCACAGATAGTAATCTTTACTTGAGGAAGAAAAAATCTTGATAGTAGTGGTATATGTGGATGATATTATCTTTGGTTGAAATGAGGCTATGTGTAAGAAGCTTTCAGAAGAAATGCAAAAAGAGTTTGAGATGTCAATGTTTGGGGAGATGAATTTCTTTCTTGGGCTACAAATCAATCAAACAGATAAAGGGATTTTCATTTCACAATCTAAGCATGTCAAAGAGATGTTGAAGATGTTTGGAATGGATGACTCCAAACCAATATGTACTCCTATGGTGATTGGTTGTAAACTAAGCAAAGATGATGAATCATCTAAGGTAGATCAAAGCAAGTATAGATCCATAATTGGTGGACTATTATATCTAACTGCTACTAGACCAGATATCATGCATGCAATTTGTCTTGTAGCTAGATTTCAAGAAAAACACATGTTGTAGCTATGAAGAGTATATTCGGATACATAAGATGCACTCCAAATTATGGCTTGTGGTATCCTAAGGATACTAATTTCATATTAAGTGCATATATAGATACAAATTGGGTTGGTTGTGTTGATAACAAGAAAAGTACAAGTGGTGGTGCATTATTTCTTGGATGTAGATTGGTGTAATGATTGAGCAAGAAGAAGGATTCAATTTCTTTATCCACGATAGAGGCTGACTATATTGCAGCAACATCATGTTGTACATAGGTATTATGGATGAGACAAACATCGAAGGATATCAGAGTTATATATGATGAGCCTATTTCTATCTTCTATGATAAAAAAAGCACAATTAACATTTCAAAGAGTCTAGTGATGCATTCAAGGAAAAAGAATATATTTATTAGGTATTACTTTTAAGAGAAAAGGTTATGGAGAATAAAATAAATCTTGAGTATATTCCTACAAAGGATTAGATTGTTGATATATTTACTAAGGCTCTTCCTAAGGATACTTTTGAGTATCTTCGGGAGAATTTGGGGGTTATCAACCCTCCCTATTTGAACTAGATGCATATGGAGATGCATCAGTCCAATGGATCTAAGGATCTATCTCTTTTCTAGATTGATGTTGGTGGCTACTTCTCAAGGGGAGTAGGTAGTTCCATGTGTTGTCATTGAGTTGCTAATTTGTTTGGGTATACTCCTAAGGGGGAGTTTTTAGAGCAAGTTTCTTGGTTCAGTGTCAAAGGGGGAGAATAATGCAAACCCTTTTCCTTTTCCATTGATGTCAAGGGGGAGAGAGAATCATGTCAAAAATCTTATCTACTCAGGAGGAGAGAGAAAATCATGTAAGGTATTAGAGGAGAAAGTTGTGTATGTTTTCTAATCATTATTATCAAAGGGAGAGAGAATCCTGTAAGGGGGAGAGAGTTCAGGAATGTTGTGTAGGCTTTCTAATCATAAAAAAAGAGTTGTGTGTGTTATCTTTGGTGTCTTTTCACATCTTGTATTTCCATCAATGACACAGGGGGAGATTTTTGCAAGAATTAAGGTGTTGTCATTGATTTCAACATAAAGTCTATTGATTGGTGTTGTCATTGATGTCAACTATGGGTTGAAGATGTTGAGGATATTGAGAAAATTGATAAAACAAAGTAAACTATGTTGTGCAAGTGTTCATAGTAAGCCCCAATATTGTACCCCACATTTATTTTATGTTGATGCTATGTTTGTGTAGATCTTACAGATTATTCAAGGTTGTCAGAGGTTCCTATATTTAGAATTTGGGTTTCTAGATCATTGTACAATGTGAGATATTTTCACCAGTGTGTGAACTAGTTGTTTAGTGATGTTTTTTTGTGGCCTAGGATAAAAATATATGCTCTACGGTTCTTTGTTGTTTGGCTTCAGGTTATGTAGATTTTGGAAGTTTATTATAATGCTTTTATCTTTTTATATTCAATTTTATACTTGATTTGGTGCAATACAGAGTGAGCTTCATCTATCAGTATGCAAATAAGGGTTACTAGTTGTTTTGAGTTGAAGTACTTGTATGATGCGAGCTTGGATGAAGTGTTTGATGAATATTAAGTAGTTCATGGATTATTCTAGATTGATTTCAAGTGAATTATGTTGTCCAAAACTTTTGGCTTTTTGGATTGGTTTAAGGAAGCATGTACTTAATGATTATGGTGTTTTGCAAAGGTGTTGGTTGACCTTGTGTTTAACACTACATGTGAGGCTTGTAGAAGCATGCTAGGAACTATTTGGGTCCTAATTAAGGATTTATCTAGGCCAACATTCATTCCTATCCACAATGGGAATGTTTAGGTGGTGACCTATTTTGAATTTATATGTATAACAACTAGTGCTTAACATTGGAGAAAGTTTTTGATTTAGAGCTTGATATAAATATGTATGGTGTTGATGCAAGTGAGAGTAGGAAAGAGTAATGTGTGTGATGTGAATTTGAGCAGATCAGTGCAAACTTCATGGTAGGGTTCCTAAAGGTAGTGAGCTAAAGGCATCTGAAATCTTTAATGTGAGATTATGAAAGTGTGTGAGAAATTGTAGTGGAATCCTTGTTTCATTGAGAAGTGTTATCTATGTAACATTCTTCTTCTATTTTCATGTATTCTTTTTGTGGTAGTGAGCCCTAGTTGTGAGCATTTTGGATAGTGTGTCTTATTCTGGCAGTGAGCCCTTTTATACCAATTTTTCTATTACTTATATTGTGAGTTAATCCTCAAGTGGTTTTTCCCTCATTTGGTTTTCCACGTAAATCTAGTGTTCTCTTATGTATGGTGTTTTGATTTCAATTTATGTTATCTACATTTCACGTTTAATCAAACTAATAGAATAAGGGTTTAATGAATGTTTGTGGATCTGATTACTGATGAGGGTTTTGAAGGTTTAATTTGCTACAACTGATTCACCCACCTCTCATTTGTCTTGTTCATTTCAATAGTTGTTGTAGAGGTGCCCTACATGATCTTATAGCCTCAGACATAATGTTTCCAAGTGCCACAATTTTTGAATAATTGCTCGTCGAAGTTCGCTACCCTTTTGCACTTTGGTCTCTTAAGAGACTTTACTAGTAGAAAGTAGCTCAGACTGTTTCGGCATGTTTGGATGCAAAAGAGGAGCTTTCCTAGCATAAATCCACCCATATGGACATTTTGGAACATTCGATTTGGCTATATGACAAACAAAACAAAAGTTACACCCCTTTCCAACTTTACACTACATGCAACTAACCTATTTCCCATCAACTAAAATCTATTCACCATGGTAAAATGACTTGGATCTATCAAAAACCAAGAGACATTATTGTAGAGGTGACTTACCTAATCCCATAGCCTCAAACGAAATGTTTCCAAACAACATGGTTTCCAAGTAATAGCTCATCGAAGTTTTCTACCCTTTTTCACTTTGGTCTCTTAAGAGACTTCACTGATAGAATGTGGCTCAATTTTTTTCAACATGTTTGGATGTGAAAGAGGACCTTTCATAGCATAAAACCACCCATACAAACCTGTTGGAATAGTTATTTTGGTTGTATGATGAATAGAATGAATGTTACACCACTTTCCAACTTTACACTACATGCAACTAACCCATTTTCCATCAACTGAAATTTTTTCACCATGGGAAAATGACTTGAATCTATCAAAAACTGAGAGAGGTTATTGTAGAGGGTCCCTATCTAATCCAACAACATCAAAAATAATTTTTCCAAGTGACATTATTTTTGAGTAATCGCTCATTGAAGTTTTCTACCCTTTTGCACTTTGGTCTCTTGAGAGACTTCACCAGTAGAAAGTAACTTAGACTGTTTTGACATGTTTGGGTGTGAAAGAGGACCTTTCCTAGCATAAACCCACCCATACAAATGTGTTGGAACAGTTGGTTTGATTGTATGATGAATAGAACAAAAGTTACACCACTTTCCAACTTTACACTACATGCAACTAACCCATTTTCCATCAAATGAAACCTATTTACCATGGGAAAATGACTTGGAGCTATCAAAAACCAAGAGAGGTTATTCTAAATGGGACCTATGTGATCTTGTAGCTTCAAAAAAAATGTTTCCAAGTGCCACAATTTTTTATTAATCACTCATCAAAGTTTTTTCCCCTTTTGCACTTTGGTCTCTTGAGATACTTCATCGATAGAATGTGGCTCAAACTATTTCAACATCTTTGGAGCTTGCCTAGTATAAACCAACCCATATGGATGTGTTGGAATATTTGGTTTAGTCATATGATGAAAAAAATGAAAGTTACAAAACTTTCCAACTTTATGTTGGAACACAATGATCTATTGAGAAGGGGGTGAATCAGTGGATACCAAAACTCTTATCCTTAAAAACCTTTATGCAAATTACTTCCTTGACTCCAACTACCTCATGTAGTATTTTTATTTTAGCTTTGAGTACTTTTATACAAAATAATTCATAAGCCCTTAATGTGCAAATTAATCACTTAGAGACGCATAAATATTCACACACACAAAAGCATCACACAACACCATATGTACGTGGAAAACCCAAGATGAGAAATACCACAGTGACAAAGATTGCTTGAGTCTACTGCTCAAATACAAGGTCACAATCCAAGTCTCTACTACAAAATGTGACTAAGGTTGCTTGAGTTTTCTGCTCAAATCTAGCATCACAATCCAAATCTTTGTTTCAATGTTTTAGGGCTACAACCCAAGGAAGCTTCAACTACCCAACTTAGAATCAACCACTTCAAGGATGCAACAACACCTTGCTTTAGGACCTACAACCCCAAGGATGGAACAACACCCTAATCTAAGCCACAATTCAGTGCAACATTACAAATTCATATATGCATACACTTTGGTTCTACACAACCTATTATGCATCATTACATTCAGTACATTGTTTTTTTCACTGCAACATACACTCTGTTGTTGAAACTGCATTCTTAGCAACACACCCCTACTCTACACTCACTTTGCACATAGAAAAATCATTGTTCTATCTCACTGAACTGCACACTCTCTTCACTAGGAATGCAAAATCCTAGAGGATGTTTTGTATTATAGTCTTAGGACTTCATAATATACATTCTCAATCTGCTTTGTTGCTCTCCCTCTTCCTCTTTTGTTCTTAGAAATTTTTTTGTTCTATCTTCCTATGCCACACACTCTCCCACTATGCCACTACAACACACTCAACAATACATACTTCTATTCAACTCTCTGTAATCTACCAACTTTTCTCACACATCAGATACTCCTCATACTTTAGTTCTCAAATTGTCTTCCTTTTGTTTAACTCCACCAATTTGCAATCTCAGCCTCGAGATTCTCTCAACTGTCCAGATCAACTCTCATCAAATTAGGGTTTCCATACTTTTTTTCTTCACCAGCAAGCTGATAATTCATCGAGCCACACACCATCATTAAGATATCTAATAAGGTTTATCAAATATCACCATACCTTTGTGCATCAAGCCTTACAACATTAAATTTTGTCTAAGAGATTTTTCCCAAAATAGCTCTCTACCAACCCTAAAATTTGATATGTAGTTAATGCTCTCTGATGTCCATATGATCAAATTCAATCTTGATCAAATCTTCAATCTTTATCATTGCTTTGGAGATAAAATATTCATTCAATTGGTCACAGGTGCAACTAGACCAATAAAATACTCCTTCTATGTCGGTTACCAGTCAAAACCCCTATTCACATGGACTTAGCCATTTGAGATCATTGCTTTTGAATTTAGGCCATAGATCTTCTCCTTTCGTGCCAAGATCTTGTGATCCTCATTTACTATCACAACTTTAAGTCACAACCATTCGATAAATGGTCTTCAAATCCCCATCGTCAATCTCCACTATCATATGATCACCATTGGATCAATCGCCAAATAGACTACATCATTGATATAACATATCACTCTATCAGGGGGATGCCCATTTTAGTCTCACCAATGTCCACAACTCCCACCAATATGAATCATATGGACCCACATACCAACAGTCTTCCATGTTGTTGACACGTCATTCGCAACATCGATGTGAAATGACATATTGAGCAGTCATTCATTGCCATCTTTCAACCATCATCATACTCAAGTCCCACATAGCACCTCATCACTCAATCACAAGAACATGCTTCAAGGTTCTGTTGATACACCCATGTTACACTGATGAGAAAACCATCAAGCTATCAGAGATACATACGTCTCTATCTTGTTGATACACCCTATCATTCTAATAAACCTTACTATTGTATGGTCCCCACGCCATCATGTCACCACATGTCACTTTCTACCACATGCCATCAATTCATTTGATCTTTGTTTGTACCTTCAACACATGTCATCTTCACCATCGAGTCTCACTTCCATGTCCAGTTTATTGGGTCCTTCAGTCGGTATCCAACTCTTGTCGCCCTATCGTTGGGACTAGCTCCATAGTCCTGGCGATATGCCAAAGTCTCACCAATGAAAGGATCATTGGTTTTTCGAGGGGACAACCTTCCACATTCTATTGATATCATTATGTCTCATCGATGGGCTTGCCATCATCAAATGATCCACTTGACTGAATGTTGATTTTGCAACAAGGATGCAAAATCATCAAACTAGCAGTTTCCATGTGTCATCATTTCATTCATTGTCCATATGCTTGTCATCCTTATGTTATTAGTCTATCACTGACATCATTACTTCCTTCCATCACCATATTAGAGAGTCTAACTTCAAAGTCCTAGTAATGACATATATTCTCATTGAAGATATAGCCATCATTGTATCAGGGAGACGATCATGATACTTCCACCAATATGACTTAGTCACATCGATGAAGACACTTGATGATATTGTATGTCCACCTCATTGCAATGTAATCCACAATGAGGATGTGGATTACAATTCAACCAATCATGCCATGCCACATGCTAGAATCGTCATCACTGTTAGCAACATCATTATAATTGGGTTCCACTCGGAGCACTACATTCTCATCGATCCATCGGGGGGACAAGATCTTAGGTCCCACTGATGACATTCACTCTCATCGATGAAGCTTCCATACATCACCTAGGGTCCACACTCCACCAGTCATCCTCATGTCTACACCGTCATCATCCATGACAACCTTTGTGGGTCCCATACACCATCGCTCCATCACTGGGATGCCCTTACCAGTTCCACTGAAAAGTTCTTGTCATGTCGATGAAGACCATCTGTCCATCAGAGGAACTCCTACCTGACTCCCACCAATGGGCACTCCTCATGCTGATAACCCTTAAGAACACTACCAACCTATATGATGGGGTTGGTCACCACTATGGGAAGAAAGACATAAGTTATTACTTAAGCAGCATGTAACCTATTGTAGACAGTCAACGTGAAAATAGAAGATTTGTTTAGATTCCATGATTGCAAACGAGCTAGGGTTTAACTGATAAACCCTAAAACTCTTGAAGGTAAATATAATTAATTTTTGGGCATGATATACATCATCTAGGCTTGCAAAATACCTTTCTAGAAAGCTCTCGAAAAACCCATCACAAATCTTCCACTCAATTCGCCATCAGATCCACTGCTCGCTCATCCATCTTTTGTCATCATGCCAATAAACTCCTTTGCCTAATTTTCACTTTTGAAATCAATGATAGCAATATGCACATCAACACATAGTCAATACACTTCTCCTTTAATCCCCTTTTGACATCAATGACAACATATTCCAATGATCTCCCCCTTTTTCATTGATGGAAAAACTTAAATGCTCCATGATACCAATTAATCAATTCAATATTTGTGCCAGTATCATCTTTACTTCTACTTATGTTGTTGCTTTCTCCAATGCTCCTTTATTGAGCATTTGCATTACTTTCTCCCTCTTGCTTAGGTACTTGAGAATTTGCATACTTTCTCCCCCTTTGACATCAATGGAAAAGGGATCACTCCTGAAAGTATTCTCCTCCTTTGACAAGCCTTATCATTTTCTCATTCTTATGAGAATCTTCGCAACTTTCTCTCTTGTTCATCCTTTCTCTTCTTCTTTATCTCAAGTCACCATACTGCTGCAACCTTCACTTCTTCTTAGCAATGGCAAGGAGACATTCCTCCCCCTTTGACTAATACTAATTCAAAATAATTTTTTCCCTTATTCCAAATGTTGCATTCAACCTTTTTACTACAATGGAAAAACCATATTCTCCAACTGCTTTATACCAATTACAAAATATCTAATGCCAGTTGCAGTGCCATTAATTATAGATATTTTGATTCATGCTCTGTACCAATTTAATTCATATACTTGACACCAATTGATGATATCATGCCCTGATATTGATCATCATTTTGATACCAATTGTGAATGTGTTCACTTTATGCTATGCACCAAACGATATCCTGGACTACACTGTATCAAGTATAACACTAATTTGATACTAATAGCAATTCCCCCTTAGACCTTGATCCATGCTCTTTTGTTGGCCTACTCACACATTTTCTTCATTTTGGGATCTATACTAACTAGACTGTTCTGAACAAATTTGTAGTGGTTTGATACCAATTTTAAAAACAATGTCTACAAAATAGCTCCCCCAAAACATATATCTTCTCCTTGTAGTCAAGGATCATTTATCTCAACATAGCACATACACAACCTTTTTCTTCAATAACTAATACCAATTGTTGATATCAATTGTTGCAATAGACTATCCACTATCTGCTAATGTTCTTACACCTTGAAAAGTATTTCAAGGAGCAAGAATGTGACCATGAATATGCAACCATCAAGTGGTTAGAAATTTGTAAAACATATTTTACCTAACTTGATCTATTTCTTCATTTCCAGGGATGAATGAAGCACCAATTTAGCTCCCCCTAGACTCATCCTCCATCACTACAAATTAGTGATGTAGGGAAGAAGTAGCCATATGGAGCACTGCCTACCAATCTTTCTCTCTCCAGACCATCTTGTGCTTCTTCTCCAATACATCAGCCTACTTCTCAACAACATGCAAACACTTTTTCACTTTGGAAGACATATTCTTCTGCTTACTATATGCATTTGATCTGTCATAATGTGTTTGTGATCTTGCACAATCTAATATGTAGTACATAGATGTATGACCATAGTTATCACATTTATAGCACAATACATTCATTCCTATCACAAGAGTAGATGAGTTTATATACATGTAGCTTGAATTCCTCTTACTTTGTACTCCAGGTCTCACAAGATCTATTAATTTGCAATATTTAGCTATGTGACCAAAGTTGTCACACTTGTAGCATACCACATACATATTTCTTATAGGATAAAATGAAGTTCTATTTACATATTTAGTGCTCCTTCTAGGTGCAAGTCTACATTCTCTAGCCCTATGACCAAACTGATTGCAGGTATAATAGTAACCATTAAAATATGAGGGATACCTGGTCATAGTGTTCCTCTGAATAGGATGAGGAGGTCTTCTTTGATTTGACTTCTTTGCATATCTCATCTTAGGGGTTCCATTCTCATCAGCTCTCATAGTATATTGTATTTTTCTTTAACACCTTGGAACTGATTTCTCCATCTTCTTATCTATTGCAAGCTCCTTCAACTTAGCAGCAGTATCCTTATCTAGTTTCTTCATCTCAATAGAAAAAAGCTTCTTTTCTTATTTTTCTTTCTTCACTCTAGTTGTGCCTTTTTCTAATCTTCCATTTCCAGAGGTACTTTCTTTGGAGCAACTTATGTAGGCTTTGTCTTCCTTTTTTGTACAACTATTTCCTTCTACTTTAAATCTATCATACAATTTTGCAGAAATACTGGTAGAGGAACTCATTCCTTTCTCAAATCCAAGACCAACCTTCTCTTTAGGTTTTGATGGCTTCATCTAATATTTTAGAGCCACCTTTTAGCTTTAAGCCTTTATCAATCTACTCCTTGGATTTTTCAAGATCTCTTCTTAGATTAGCTATCTTTGCTTCTAGCTTCATGCACTCATCTGACTTAGACTGTAGTTCAGATTTAACTACATATTTTTCTCCTCTTCCTTCTCCCACTTTAGTCTTCAAGTTGATCACTATTTGATTAGATTCTTCAAGACTTTTGGTCAGCTTATCAATCTCTTCTTGCACATGAAACTTTTGTTCTTGATACTCCTTATATCTTTTAATCTCATCAAGAGCATTGATGAGTTATCCTTCTAGGTCTACTCCTTCATTATCAAAGGTTTCATCTTCTTCATCTCTATCAGACCTCTTAATCTCTTCATCACAGGTTGTTGGAAATGGGTAAATCCCATGGAAACTTACATGCCCATCATTTGATCTACCATCTACATCAAATGACCCACATTATCTTCTTGTGTGTAGATTATTTATACTATCCTTTTCCTTATCATAATCATTTACTTTATCATAAAAAAATTTAGAAACAAAATGATTATGATTACCTCTATGTTTCCTGAAGCCATTTCTTAATCTTTTGAGGGAATCAGCTTGCTCTTCACTGACTCTTGTGATCCAAAGGTAGATGATTCTTCTTCATTACCTCTTGTTACATCTTCACTTGAGAACCAACTTGCATATTTATCATCTTCACTTGTCTCAATACTTTCAAATTTACTATGACATCTCTCAATGAATGACTGCACCTCAACATTACTTTCTTCATGCATCCTCTTTAGCTTGTTCCACACTTCACATGCACTTTGGTAATTCATGACTTTGACAAATATGAAACTTGATAGCCCAAAAATAATTGCATCCATTGCTTTAGCATTGTTCTCATATGTCGTCTTTTCATCCTCGGTAGTTGGAGGTGTAGCAAAAGTTGTATATCCATATTCCACTAACATCCACACATCAAATCCTATGGATCCCAAATTTAACTTCATTTTGAATCTCCATCATGTATAATCTGATCCATTAAAGAGAATCACTCCTTCTATAGATGAGCTTTCCTTATTAGCCATATTATGTTCACTCGCCAAGATCTACCCGAGCTGATTAAGCTTCTCCTAGGGAACCTAGGGCTCTGATACCAATTGTTGGAACACAATGATCTACTAAGAGGGGGGTGAATCAGTAGATACCAAAACTCTCATTCTTAAAAACCTTTAAGCAAATTACTTCCTTGACTCCAACTACCTTATACAAGATTCTTCTTTTAGCTCTGAGTACTTTTATGTAGATAATTTATAATCCCTTATTGTGCAAAGTAATCATATAGAGAGACATAAATATGCACACACAAAATCATCACATAACACTATATGTATGTGGAAAACCAAAGATGGGAAAAAACATGGTAACAAAGCTTGCTTGAGTCTACTGCTCAAATCCAGGGTCACAATCCAATTCTCTATTACAAAGTGTGACTAAGGCTACTTGAGTTTGTTGCTCAAATCCAACATCACAATCCAAATCTATGTTTCAATGTTTTAGGGCTACAACCCAAGGAAGCATCAACTACCTAACTTAGAAGCAACCACTTCAAGGATGCAACAACACCCTGCTTTACGAGCTACAACCCCAAGGATGCAACAACACCCTAATATGAGCCACAACTCAATACAACATTACAAATTCATATATGCATACACTTTGGTTATACACAACCTATTATGCATCATTACATTCAGTACATTGTTGCTTTCATTGAAACATAGACTCTACTATTGAAACTGCACTCTCAGCAACACACCCCTACTCTACACTCACTCTACACATAGAACAATCACTGTTTTATCTTGCTACACTACACACTCTCTTCACCATGAATGCAAAATCCTAGCGGATTTTTTGTATTACAGTCTTAGGACTTCACAATATGCATTCTCAGTCTGCACTGTTGCTCTCTCTCTTCCTCTTTTGTTCTTAGAACATTTTTTGTTCTATCATCCTATGCCACACATTCTCCCATTATGCCACTGCAACACACTTAGCAATACATACTTTTTTTCAGCTCTCTGTACTCTGCCAACTTTTCTCACACAACAAATACTCCTCATATTTCAATTCTCAGAATTGTCTTCCTTTTGTTTAACTCTGCCAATCTGCAATCTCAACCTCGAGATTCTCTTAACCATCCAGATCAACTCTCATCAAATTAGGATTTTCATACTCATTATCTTCACCAGCAAGCTTCTAGTTCATCGAGTCGCACACCATCATTAAGATATCTGATAAGGTTTATCAAATATCACCATACCTCTGTGCATCAATACATACAACATTAAATTCTATCTTAGAGAGTTTTCCCAAAATAGCTCTCTACCAACCCTAGAATCTAGTATGCAGTTAATGCTCTTTGTTGTCCATATGATCATTTCGATCTTGATCAAATCTTTAATCTGTATCATCGCTTTGGAGATAAAATATTCATTCAATTGGTCGTAGGTGTAGCTAGACCAACAAAATCCTCTCTCTATGTAGGTTACTAGTCAAAACCCCTATTCAAACATACTTATCCATTTGAGATCATTGCTTTTGAATTTTGGTCGTTGATCTTCTCCTTTTGCACCCAGATCCTATGATCCTCATTTACTGTCACAACTTTAAGTCACAACCATTCAATAAATGGTCTTCAAATCCCCATCATTGACCTCCACTATTAGATGATCACCATTGGATCAATCGCCAAACAGACTACATCGTTGATCTAACATATCACTCTATCGGGGGGATGCCCATTTCAGTCTCATCGATGTCCACAGTTCCCACCAATATAAATTGTATGGAGTTGCATACCAACAGTCTTCCATTTTTTCTCCACGCCATTCACAACACCGATGCAAAATATGACATATTGAGCAATCGTTCATTGCCATCTATCAGCCATCATCACACTCGGGTCCCACATAGCACCTCATCACTCAATCACTAGAATGTGCTTTAAGGTTCCACCGATACACCCATGTTACACCAATGAGAAAACCATCAAGCTATCTGAGATACATAAATCTATGTCCTGTCGATATGCCCTATTATGTTGATAAAACTTACTATTGTATGTTCCCCATGCCATCGTGTCACCACATGTCACTTTCTGCCACATGTCATCCTGTCATTCAATCTTTGTTTGTACCTTCGACGCACATCATCTTCACCACTGGGTCTCACTGCCATGTCCACTTTACTGGGTCCCTTAGTCAGTATCCAACTCCTATCTCCCTATCATTGGGACTAGCTCCATAGTCTTGGCAATATGTCAAAGTCTCACCAATGAAAGGATCATCGATTTGTCAGGGGGACAACCTTACACATTTTGCTAACATCACTTTGTCTCACTGATGGGATAGCCAGCTTCAAATGATCCACTTGACCAATGTTGATTTTGCAACAAGGATGCAAAATCATCAAACCAACAGTTGCCATGTGTCATCATTTCATTTGTCCTCCATATACTTGTCATCCTTATGTTATCGATCTGTCGCAAACATCATTACTTCCTTCCATCACCATATCGAAGACACTGAGTTCAAACTCCTAGCAATGATATATAGTCTCGCCAAAGATATAGCCATCGTTGTATCAGGGAGACGATCATGATACTTCCGCTTATTTGACTTAGTCACACTGACGAAGACACTTGATGACGTCATTTGTCCATATCATTTCCATGTCATTGTAATGTAATCCATAATGAGGATGTTGATTATGATTCACCCAATCATGCCATGCCACATGCTAGCATCATCATCACTATCAACAACATCTTTATAACTGGGTCCCACTCGAAGCATTACCTTCTCATCGTTGTGTCATGGGGACAAGATCTTAGGTCTCGCCAATGACATTCACTCTCGCCGATGAAGCTTCCATACTTCACCTAGGGTCCACACTCCACCGATCTTCCTCATGTCTGCATCGTCATCATCCATGACAACCTCTACGGATCCCATACAACATCACTCCATTGTTGGGATGCCCTTGCTAGTTCCATCGAAAAGTTCTTGTCATGCTGATGAAGACCATTAGGCCATTGGAGGAAATCCTACTTGACTCCCACTAATGGGCAGTCATCATGTCGATAACCCTTAAGAACACCACCAACCTAGATGATGGCACCGGTCACCACTATGGGAAGAAAGACTTAAGTTATTACTTAAGTAACCTGCAACCTACTATAGACAGTCAACATGAAAATAGAAGATCTGTTCAGATGCCATGACTACAAATGACCTAGGGTTTAACTAATAAACCCTAAAACACCTAAAGGAAAATGTATTTCATTTATGGGCATGATATACATCCTTTGGGCCTACACAATACCTTTTTGGAAAGCTCTCAAAAACCCCATCACAAATATGCCACTCGATTCGCCATCAGATCCACTGCTCTCTCATCCATCTTTCATCATCATGCCAACAAAATCCTTTTTTTTATTTTCACTTTTGACATCAATGATAGCAATATGCACATCTGCACAGGGTCAATACACTTCTCCTCTAATCCCCTTTTGACATCAATGGAAACATATTCCAACACTTTACACTACATACAACTGACCTATTTTCCATCAACTTAAATCTATTCACCATAGGAAAATGACTTGGAGCTATCAAAAACTAAGAGAGTTAATTGTAGAGGGGCCCTACATGATCTTGTAGCCTCATAAAAAAAATTTCCAAGTGCGACGGTTTTCAAGTAAATGCTCGTCAAAGTTTTTTGCCCTTTTACACTTTGGTTTCTTAAGAGACTTCACTGGTAGAATGTGGCTCAGACTGTTTCAATGTGTTTGGGTGAAAAATAGGACCTTTCCTAGCATAAACCAACCCATATGAACGTGTTGGAATAGTTGGTTTGGTAGTATGGCAAATAGAACAAAAGTTACACCACTTTCCAACTTTACACTACATGCAACTAACCCGTTTTCGATCAACTAAAATCTATTCACCATAGGAAAATGACTTGGAGCTATCAAAAAGAAAGAGAGGCTATTGTAGATGGGAGGGACCCTACATGATCCTATACCCTCAGATGTAATGTTTTCAAGTACCATGGTTTCTGAGTAATTGCTCATCAAAGTTTGTTGTCCTTTTGCACTTTGGTCCCTTAAGAGACTTCACCAATAGAATGTAGCTTGGACTGTTTCGGAATGTTTGGGTGAAAAAGAGGATCCTTTCAAGCATAAACCCACCCATACAGATGTGTTGGAATAGTTAGTTCGATTGTATGACAAAAATAATGAAAGTTACACTACTTTCCAACTTTACACTACATGTAACTGGCCTGTTTTCTATCAACTAAAATATATTCACCACGGGAAAATGACTTGGAGCTATCAAAAATTGATAGAGGTTATTGTAGAGGGGCCCTATGTGATCCCTAAGCCTCAAACCAAATTTTCTCAAGTTCCAAGGTTTTTAATTAATCTCTCTACGAAGTTTACAAAATGGAGAATGTATAGAAAATTTGGTAGCATAGACAAGGCAATGATATGTTTGAAAAAATTCCTCAAAGAAATGTGGTCTTATGGTGATGGACTTCACCATGAGACCACATTTCTTTGAGGCATTTTTTCAAATAGCTCAATACCTTGTCTATGATTTTTCTTACTATTATGCTTTGATAGATTTTTTCCATGCTTTGCTTACTATTATGCTTTGACAAGGTAGTGAGCATTGTTAGAAAAAATGCCTCAAATAAATGGGGTCTCATGGTGATGTACGTCACCATGAGACCCCATTTCTTTGATGTTTTTTTTCTTACAATGCTCACTACCTTGTCAATGCATCCACATTGACAAGGTAGTGAGTTGTTTGAAAAAATGCCTTAAAGAAATGGGGTCTCATGGTGATATACATCACCATGAGACCCCATTTCTTTGAGGCATTTTTTCAAATTGCTCACTACCTTTTCATTGCTACCTTGTAGGAAAACTAATAAAAGGACAATATGTGAACAATATAGTCAAAGTTAGAGTTTAGAATTATAATGTAAAACAATGCATTTACACATTACTAAATTTAGGATGTTAATTAAAATGGTATAAAATGTAGGAGAGAAGGGCACATGCATACATTTTTTAAGAGATCAATCAAACTGATTTTTTAAAGGATGTATTAATCATTGAGTAAAAATATTCATCCTCATAAAGGTATGCCAAAATGAATAGGATGAATGATAGAATAAGGTGATGAATAAAAAATCAATTATTGAAAATTGACTACTTAACCAAGTGGACCAACTTCTATTGAGTCAAATAATGAACTCACAACCAATGAATTAATAGAAAAGTTTCCTATCTATAAGTGGGGTTAGAAGGAATATTGTTGAAATATTTAATAGAAGGTAGTGATTTGTTTGAAAAAATGTCTCTAAGAAATGGGGTCTCCTAGTGATGTACATCACCAAGAGACCCCATTTCTTTGAGGAATTTTTTCAAATAGCTCACTACCTTGTTTATGCTACCACATTGACAACATAGTGAGCTTTTCAATGTTCACTACCTTGTCTATGATACCACATTGAACCAAAACATATAATTTACCCAAAATTGGAACCAAAACATATGTAAACTTGAAATATAGAAACAAGAGGTCTAACTATCAACTAATCTTGATATGCATACTTAGAAATTTTAATACAAATTAATGTGCATACTTACAAATTAATAAGAACCAATGTGCATACTTACAAATTAATCCAATGAACCATCTGAGTCTGCTCTACTCTTTATTGTGTCAAGTATTGCCTCATGGTTAAAATCACGTACCTTCCACAAGGTCTTGTTAAATGATCTACCCCCATATTTGATCAAATTAACATTAGATTTCGGGTAAGTGCACCAAGATGGTTCCCAAAAAGGGGGCTTAAGTGGCCACTTTTTTTCTAAAATCAGGAAATGTTGACCTTGGACGTGAAATTGAGGATAGTTACACTCAAAATTTTGAGATGGAACAAAAACAAGGATCGAAGTGCTCCGAGTCTACTTTCTAAACTACTAATTTATTTTGAAAATGGTTGAGATTAAGGGGTTCAAAAGTGGGATGTACAGAAATTGGTGTTGTTTTTTTTTCAGAAAAACATAACATAGCAACTCTTGTACGACCTGAGCACGGTGAACTTTTTTGTAGTATTTTTAAAATCGCTATGTTCAAAAGTTAGCCAATAGCATCTAGTTGGTGCACAATTTTTTTGATAATTTTTTAATGAATATTTGATTTTTTACTAATTTTCTAATTGGGCACTTCTTGAAAAGTAGAATTTTGGCCGTGCTCCCCCTACAAATTTTTGAAAATAATTGATTTTTTTCTTTTCTTTTTTTAAATTTGTAGAATGGAGTCTAGTTTCTAAAAATGTAATTTATTTGAAATTTTGATGAACGGTTAATTTATAACAAAAAAAACACTAAACACTGCTTTTTGGCAAAAAACAAACATACAAACAAAAGAAATTATGGATGAAAGGCTTAACATTGTCAAAAAGTGAAAAAAATTACATCGTTGGATAGCTAAGATAGAACTTAACATTACCCATGTTTTCGATTTTGTCAATATTGAACTAGATGCAATCTTGAAGGTGAGCACGAACTCGATTATGTGAAAAATTGTAGAATTTGCAAAAACACGTCTCTGGCCTTGTTGGGAATACCCTCCAAGCCTTTGGGTTGGTATTCCAAGGCAAATAATTTCACTTTTTTATTTGTTTTTAACGCGAAATAACGTGTGCGTGTTATAACGCGCTCGCATTTTTTAAAAAAAATCATAAGTGGCCAGAAAATTGGTACCCAACTTCATGCACCCGCCCTTCCATGAAAAGGTTCAAGTAATGAAGAATATTTCAATGTGTGTCAAAGTCTTGAAATAGTCAAACATTAACACTCTTATGTGGGTACCTTCTAAGCCATGCTCCAGTAGCAATCATCGATCTTGCAGGGTATTCGATGTTTTCTTCATTCGTAACTAGAGCCTCCAATTTCTTTTTGGCCTCAACAAAATGACACAAGTAATAATTTTTTCCCTCTTTGTTTTCTTCATCTACAATAATTGTATAAACTTTCACTACATTGATATGTGCAACAAATTAGATGCAATTAGTCGATATTATAAAAACAATACAAACTAAGATAACAATAAGAATTTAAAAAACTATGCGAGTAGTTATATTACCTAGTTGAACTAGATCTGATATGTGGTCAAAGTCAACTGATGATTCCATCTGTTTTAGTTCCAATGTTGTTAGGGGCCAATACATGTGAAGTTGGATAAGATAACTTAACCACCATTCGTTAACCTAGTCCTTTGACTCACACTCATTCTAGACTTGAATTGTACATGAAGAACAAAAGCATGCCATCTTTCACGTATGGATACTGCATGAACCTACATTTGAGCTAAGGAAAGAGTATAGCTCACTTGATCTTGTCAATGTACAAAAATTCTCATATGGTGCAATGTTATTATCATCTATCAATCAAAAAAATCTACAAATTGAAGACTTACCTTCATGACATAGACCCATCAAAGCATTACACCACTCGACAATTGATTTTGCATTTGTCAACTTTGCATTGTCTTTATACTTTAACTCTTCTCATGCTAATTCTCTTTTGATGCATCCTCCTACACCATCATGCTCTCCCTTTCCATGCCCAGCCTTACAAAAGTTCCACATATGTAATAGCATTGACAAGGTAGTGAGTTGTTTGAAAAAATGTGTCATAGAAGAGGCATTTTTTCAAACAGCTCACTACCTTGTAATGGGAACCTTGCCATGGGGTGTGACATCTATCAAAACATAAAAGGGGGGGATATTCATGAGTGTTATGGTTTCAATTGTCTTAGTAGACACATGCAAAATGTGGATGCATAGACAAGGCACATGAACTATTTGACAAAATGCATCAATGAGATATGTCCTCGTGGACTACAATGATTGTAGGATATGCACAAAATGGAAAATGTGTGGAAATTTTGGTAGCATAGACAAGGGGATGAGATGTTTGAAAAAATGCCTCAAAGAAGGGTATGTGCAGGATCATGATGGGCCAAAAAGTGGCTATATGATGGGTATGTGTAGGGTATGTGGCTGATGACTTTTTTTTACCCAAAATTTATGAAACGAAAAGGGTTTTAAAGGATATTTTCAAATTTCCACCAATATAAATTATTCTTTACTTTGAATTTAATAAATAATTATTATTCATTTTCTATTTGAATTACAACTAAAGTCCTGATTGATAGGTTGATTGAAAAACATCTATAGCTTTCAAATGGTATCACAATTTTTGAATATGAAACATGTGTCATTTTATGTGCATACTATAGGATTAAAAAAAAATTAATTTCATGAAGTTTTGACCAAGTTAAGGTGGTAGACATATGAGTTTTTATATTTTTAAAAGTTGTAATAAAAATTCATAATTAATTATTTACTTGGAAAAAACTTATAAAAAAATATGCATCACATTCGAACATGAGTCCTCTACTTATATCTAAAATCTTATAAAAAAATATTATCATTTTATTGTGGTTAGGGTGGTTAGATACACACCTACTTATTTTTTCCCTGAAATTTAAACACTATTGCATTGAAATTTCAAAATTTCACCAAATATATTTTGTTTTTAAATAAACCTATTAGTTTAGAAACTACATTCAATTTTCTATAGATTCTATTATTACATATTTTTGAAATAATATAGATAACTTATTCATTTTTTACGTCAAGTTGCCTAACTCTGATTTTTCTGATTTTTTTGCCACTTAAGGGCCTATTTTTTCCATGATGATCTTGCACATACCAAGAAATGTGGTCTCATGGTGATGTTCATTTCCTTGTCTAACATGTTTGATAAAATGCTTTGGTAGAAATGTATGGAAAATGTGGTAGCATAGAAAAGGTAGTGAATTGTTTGAAAAAATGCCTCAAATAAATGTGTCTCATGGTGATGTACATCACCATGAAACCACATTACTTGGAGGAATTTTTTTCAAATAGCTCACTACCTTGTCTATGTTTTTTCTTTCTATTATGGTTTGATAGATTTTTTCCATGCATCCATAGTTTGGTCAAAAGAACATGTTTTAGGCTTTTAGCCATAGTAGCAAGGGGACCTTTGAATGGGGTATGAAATATATCAAAACATAAAAGGGGGGATTTTCATGAGTGTTATAGTTGCAATTTCCTTAGAAGACACATGTGAAATGTGGATGCATAGACAAGGCACATTAACTATTTGAAAAAATGCCTCAATGAGATATGTCCTCGTGGACTACAATGATTGAAAGATATGCACAAAAAGAAAATTTTGGTAGCATAAACAAGGGAATGAGTTGTTTGAGAAAATGCCTCAAAGAAATGCAGTCTCATGGTGATGTCCATCACCATGAGACCACATTTCTTTGAGGCATTTTTTCAAACAACTCATTTCCTTGTCTAACATGTTTGATAAAATGCTTTAGTAGACATGTATGGAAAATGTGGTAGCATAGACAAGGTAGTGAGTTGTTTGAAAAAATTCCTCAAATAAATATGGTCTCATGGTGATGAAATGCCATTCCATCACCATGAGACCACATTTCTTTGAGGCTTTTTTTCAAACAACTCATTGCCTTGTCTAACATGTTTGATAAAATTCTTTGGTATATAGACAAGGCACATAAAATGTTTGACAAAATGCCTCAATGAGATATGTGGACTCAAGGACTACTCTAATGATTGTAGGATATGCACAAAATGGATTTGTTGAAAAGGATTTAGAAAATTTCAGTAAAATGCAATTTCTAGGTGTAAAACCAAATTCCAAAGCATTTTCCAACATCTCTCGTGCCTATACCAAAATCGAACCATTGAAAAGGGGTATGCACATCCATAAAAAAGGAATGAGAAATGATGTATTATATTACATAATTATAACTACTCTTATAAATGTGTATACAAAATGTGGAAGCATACACAAGGTAGGTCAATTGGTTTAAAAAATGCCTCAAAGAGATGTGGTTTAAAATGTAATTGGAAAGTGTAAAGAATTGTGTAGTTTAAAATGTGCCGAGAGGGGCTAAGGTTATAATGAGAAACAAACAATTTGATGAACATGGAATATGCATAATAACAAAATCAAATCATTGTATTAAGTATGTATGATAAGGGATGATAAAGAAACATAATAGAATTAAGGAAAATGTAAAGAAAATGTGTAAAGACTTGACATACCTAAAAAATGGAGATTCGAATGGAGGAAATACCCAATTATGTAGTCTTTTTTTCTTCTCAAAGCAAACTACTCAACAATTTGAGTTTTTCACAAGCTTGCTTTCTTTTCAACGTTCAATTGTATATCACTCAAGTAGAATTACTAACAACAATTCAAATAACCAATGTATAATGTTAAATTCCTACAATTCAATCACAATTAACATTGCAACACTACAAAAATTGAGACTTGAATTGATATATATAAAATTTGATGTGAAAACTCTGTTATTTCCTCCTTCCTATGTTGGAAAACTATAAAAAAGTGGTGGAAATTTCATGTGCAAAGGTGGTAGAATGTGAAAACTTTGCATGTGCACTTCCCAACAACATCAAGAAGCTCCTTTTTGTTGGAACACACACATAACTAGGAGAATGATAGAACATGTGGGCCTAGATCATGGGTATGTTGACTTTTTTATCATTTTAGAGCAAGCCAAAACATGCTCACATTATAACATGAGCATGTTTTGTCTTGCTATACAAAATAGCTATATCTCAACTTCTTCAAAATGAACTCGAGTTGTGAAAATGTTAATTTTCTAAAGGTTTCCTCTCTCTCTCTCCTTAGCCATCCATCTCTCCTTAGCCATATAGGTCTCTCACTTCACCCTAAACCCTATCCCTAAACCCTTAACCCTATACACTTTTCCTTAAACCTTAATCCCTCAACCCTATACCCTTAAACCCTATACCTCAACCCTTAAACCCTAAACCCTAATATATATATATATATATATATCTCTCTCCCAGGTCTCTCCCTCCCACGCCCTCTCCCTCATTCAGGTCTCTCTCCAACCTCCTCTCTCCCACTCCCTCTCTCTCAAGTCTTTTCCTCCCACCTCCTCTCCCTCTCAACTCTCTCTCTCTCTCTCTCATCCCTCTATCTCCCATTCCCTCTCTCTCCCACTCCCTCTCTCTCAAGTCTCTTCTTCCCACCCCCCTCTCTCTCTCTTTAGTCTCTCCCTAAGGTACCCTACTTACATAACTAGATAACTCTCTCTCTCAAGTCTCTCCCTCACACCTACTCTCCCTCTCTCAGCTCTCGCTCTCTCTCTCTCACTCCCTCTCTCTCCCCATCTCTCAAGTCTCTCCCTCCCACCCCCTCTCTCTCAAGTCTCTCCCTCTAGCATGCTACCTAGATAACACACACACACACTCTCCCTCTCTCTCTCTCCCTCCCTCCCATGCTACCTAGATAAGTCCCTCTCACTCCAACCCCTTCTCTCCCACTCATTCTCTCTCAGGTCTCTCCCTCCTACCCCCTCTCCCTCTCTCATGTCTCTCCCTCCCTCCCTCCCTCACACCCTTCCTAGACAACTCTCTCTCTCTCTTAAAATTCTCCCTCCCTCTAAATACATACATATTAATATCTACATACATGCATATAGGTGTACATACATACATACATACAAGCATACATAGATATGTACATACAATCTTACATACGTACATACATACATACATACATTGATACATACATACATGCATACAAGCATGTATACATACATACATGTCATACATACATACACACATACATACATTTATATATATACATACATTAATAGACTAGCATTTAACACAAAGCAAGACATGACATGAGTGTTATATCGCACTCATGTTATGTCTTGCTTAGGTAACTCTTGAGCACAAATGCAAAAAATATGTCAAAACCATGAAATAACGCGAGCGCATTATAACACAAGCGAGTTATAACGTGCTTGTGTTATTTCTTGCTTTGGGAATCCCCAAGCCTTAGACTTGGTATTTGATTTGGATTACCAACCCAAAGGCTTGGAGTGCCTTCCCAACATCCAAAGATGTGTTTTTGCATATTCTATAAGATTTCACATAATCACATTCATGCTAACCGTCAAGTTTGCAAGTGTTTCAAGGTCGAACAAATCGAACACCTAGGTATTGTTAGGATCTCTCTTAGCTATTTAATGATGTAATTTTTTTCACATTTTGACAATGTTAACCCTTTCATCTTTAATTTCTTGTGTTTGTGTGTTTGTTTTTTGTCAAAAGCCACTGTTTGATATTTTTTTCATTATAAATTAACCGTTCATTGAAATTTCAAATAAATTACATTTTTAGAAACTAGACTCCATTCTACAAATATTTTTAAAAAAATTGATTTTCAATTAGTTTTCAAAATTTATAGGGGTAGCATAGCCAAATTTTTGTTTTTCAGGATATGTCGACTTTGAAAATTAGTAAAAAATCAAATATTCATTAAAAAATTATCAAAAAAATCATGCATAAACTACATGTTGTTAGCTATTTTCTCACTGAAGAGATTTTAAAAATACCAAAGAAAAGTTAACCTTTTGAGGGAGCCAAAAAAGTCACTTTTTTTTTTTGACAAAAATAGCACCAATTTCTATGGGTCTCTCTTTTGAACCCCTTAATCTCTACCATTTCTTTTTTTTAAAATAGTAGTTTAGAGAGTAGACTTGGAGCACTACAATCCTTGTTTTTGCTGCATCTAAATTTTTTGAGTGTAACTATCCTCAATTTCACATCCAAGGTCAGTATTTCCTAATTTTAGAAAAAAAGTGGCCACTTAAGACGGTCCCTTATTGGCCCCCCATCTTTTTGCACACACACATATATATATAGTTACATAGACCAAACAGTATCTATATAACAAAAATTGTAATCTATTTATTTTAATTTGTTCATTTCAATCATATACATATGTCGTTATATTTCAGCCATATGTACATATGATGGTATAGTCATGTATGAATATATACAAAATATAACTTTAGAAATTGAAGAAGACACAATTTTCCTAACCAACAAACCGAATATACCAACATATGTTGATGATTGAAACAAAGAACAAATGAAAACAAAGAGATGCCTATATATCTATCTATCTATTTATATTTATGACAAAAAATGAAATAAGATTGAATTTGGCTAACTGCTTGAAAAAATATACAAACATATGTATATGACTAAGACGAAGAAGAAATTAAAACAAAGAGAGGATTGCATATCTATATGTCTGTGTATATATGTTTTGTTTAGCCTATCTATCTACACATCTATGGTATATGTTTTGTTTTGTTGGTATATATGACTTTAGATATTGAAGAAGACAATTTGCCTAACTGGCAAACCGAATATACCCATATGTATATGATCAAAATGAAGAACAAATAAAATCAATGAAACAAGATTGAATTTGGCTAACTGCCAGACAAAATATACAAACATATATATATATATATGGCTGAGATGGAGAAGAAATTAAAACAAAGAGAGGCCTACATATCTATATGTCTATGTATATATGTTTTGTTCAGTCTATCTATCTACATATCTATGTCTATGTATATATATATATTTTATCTGGTCTATCTATCTACATATCTATGGTCTATGTTTTGTTTTCTTGGTATATGACTTCAGAAATTAAAGAAGACACAATTTTCCTAATTGGTGGAACGAATATACCAACATATGTATATATGACTAAAATGAAGAACAAATAAAATCAATACATGTGTATTAAATTCTATAAATGTATTATATGTTATCTCTATGTATCACTGAATACACCATCATACAAGTGAAAAGGCTTGAACATTGAGACAAGAAAGATTAAAGGTAACTATCAGAATGAAGACCAAGAAGACTACACAATCAATATTTGTGCAATAAAGAACAAAAGAATAAAAATGCATGCTAGAAAAATGTGAAAATTAATACAAATGCAACCTTAATATTTGATTTTTCATAATATCATAACCCCATTATTAAAACAAACAAAAAAACATTTTCGAGATTGATAACCCATAAAAAAATGTCATGGTGATGCTTGAACATAACATTGATTTCCTTGCTAAATTAGTTGTGTTTGAGAACACACAATCTCGAAGCACCCAAAAGCCAACGTGACTTTATCAAACCCTTCAGCTTAGTGAGCACATGCAATAAAATATTCATTTCATAGTTAGGAATAACCAAATAAAAGCATTAAAAATTCACTTCACAGACACCCAAAATTTATTAAACCTTCCAGCTTAGCGAAGACATGCAATAACATGCAAAGTAGTCAAACAAATAATTCGACAAAAGAAGCAACAACCAAAAATGGACAATGGTATAGCCTTAGTGAGGTTAAAAACCTCATCCGCTATGAATGGAGGACGTGCTTGATGCTTAATAGTGGGATAGAAAGACCCTCAAACAATCGTCGAGTAGTTCCAAGAAGAACAGGGCAAAGCTGAACATGTATCAGTGTAGGAAGTATAGTTGTAGAATGCAAAGTCGAACATGTATCGATGCCTAAGGAAACAAAGACTCCAGAGGATGTGTGTAGGAAAGGGGTGAAAATGAGTGGGATGAGCGAAGTTTTAGAGCGTTGAATGATCTGAGGCCTTCGAATTGCACGCCATTCAAGTCGAATAAATGTGAAGGGACAAGTAGTCCATGTTGTTGGATAGAAGGGACTGAGGGGGCAATGCACAATAAATGCAACAAACTAGAAGTTGAGGGTGGTGAAGTGTTCGACTACCACATGTATGTCTGATCCACTACCATGTCCCCACCACGAACCATCAAGAGGTGGACCCCGTGGATGATTGATCAGCTCTCCAAATAAATAAGTCATGAACGCGTTGGACCAATTGAAACATAACACGTGAAAGAATAAATCAAATTGGAAAAAAAAACAAAATTGATGGTTCCACCAATACATATTTGACATGAACCAATTTTTTTTTTATCTTATTTCTAATCCACGTGACACTCCTAAGATAGATGCTCCTACACACCCCTCTGCCCTATAACCAAAATTCCGTTCCACTGTGAAGTCTATCCCGCCAAGACAAGACACGACACGACACCGAAGACCAAAGGGATGTCCTGTCTGTCCTTTCAGAACCCACTTACTTTTTCAGAATCATGTCGCGAACAGAAATTTGTTATTAAATGCACCAATGGATATCTAGTAGAAACCCACCCATGCCGGCGTTTTGCTAACCAAGATCTTACCATCAATGCATTTTTTTCAGTTTTTAGATTTTGGAATACGTAATTTACCTCCATCTCAGATCACTGAGATACACAATACGAGCATCACGATTCGCCTCGATAAATTTAGAAATCATAAATTTTATGGATTTTAAGATGTTCTGGGCGATTTGCATAGAGCATGCAGAACTTAGAATAAGCTTAATAAAGAGATAGTATCTTAGAAAAACTGATTTGCAATCATTTTTTTCAAACATTTTGAATCATATGATCCGTCATCAGGAGAAGAAAACCAAGGCACCCAAATGAACACAAGGCAACAGGTTTTTCAATGTATACGATATCTATGGTATTGTTTATTGAAAATTGAAATTACAGTTTGAGCCTAGAAAGTGATCCAGATGTACAAAAATGCAGTAGAGGAGTAGAAGCAAGTTTATCAAAGAGAGAAGTGCATAGGCATTTAAGAGGAGCGCCATGCTGAAATAGAGAAGAGGGACCTGTCCTGCCAGCCGAGCACGAGGCAACCATGATCACCAGTAAGCCTGTAGGCTTCAGTAATCAGCCCCTTTGCCTGCAGAACCGTCTCGTAGCTAACGGGCACACGAACGAATCCCGCCCCCTCCATCCTCTTTAGCCACTTGTCCAATTTCTCATGCCTCTCCTTCCTCTCCCCTCCCTCGCACGCCACTATGTCTTTGATTTCCTCCCCAAACAGATGCTTTTCCACCGCCACCCTCTCCATACTGCGCTGCTGGGACCCGTCGGAGGCCAGGGAATCGAACACGGCACCATAGTAATGCATGGCCTCCACAAAACGGTCCTTAAAAGAAGGCCCGTTGTGGTTGGAGTCCTGTTCGACCGCAACCATAATCTTGGGCGACAGTCCGCGTAGCATATCGAGAAAACGGTCGATGCGAGGGCACCGAGGGGATCCTCCGGCGGCGGCGGCCGCAACCGCCGCATTTCTGGCTATGGCTTCTTCGATCTGTGACGGCGACGGCATGGTGTTTCTCGGCTCGCTTTTCAGAAGATCGTCCAAGGTGGTGTTTTGGAAGCGAGGAGCCGGGCGGACCGGCGGCCACCCGGGTCGTTTCTGTGGGCGGGTCGGGTCGTTGTCTTCCTCGGCGAGAAGTTTGTGCAGCTGCAGAACAGAGCTGATTGCCACGGCTTCCCCAATCTTAACTTTGAGCTCCTCTGCCTCTAGATTTTCCAGGGTGGAGTGAACAGGGTGGAACTGGAAAGGAATATTGAGCTTGTCTGCTTCCTCTGCTAGCACCCGCGCCGTGCGATCCAATGCTTGTTTGTGTTCGCTCACGGCTGTGATTCTCAGATTGGGCGGGCCTCCGCTACGAGCGGCGAGAGAATGCATGAGCCATGCCCACTGTATGGCCTCGCAGTCGTTGAGATCGATGACGTGGACAAAGTCCTCGCCTTCCATGGCCTCCACGATGCTCTGGTTCACTGCCGCGTAGGAGACCTTGAGAAAGGGGCAGAGGTTGAACAACATCTGCCGGGCTGAGAACCGGTCGACTGGCGATGGCAGGTGAGTGCAGTTGAGAGCCTTGTGGAGACCCGGCCAGGCTTTGGTTATTCGCGCTGCCAGGGCTTCCATGAAGTACGTGGCCACCCGCTGCATCGAGTCCCCTGTGGGAGAGGCCAGCAACGACAAATGCTCCAGGCACAGATTGGTGTTCTCCATGTGACCGGCCGAGACATTGTCTGCACAGGCCAGGAGAAGATTGATGAGGCACAGCCCCCGGTCCTCTGATCCCAGCTCCCGCTGAGCCAAAAGCCATGGAGGGGTCAGCGTGCTCTTCGGTGATAAGATGGATGTCAGCGACATTGCCGAAAAGGCTGTCAACGGCGACGGCGGATCCGCGCTGCTCGGTGACCACCCGCCCCACGGGCTCTGTGGGGATCCATTCCATCTTCCCTCTTCACCCGCATACCTAAACTTCATTTTCGATGACTCCTAATTAACTATAGATCTTCCACTCTCCACAGGCACTGAACAAACATTCAAAAAGTCAGTTCTCTTTCTTCAGTTGTAATCAATCATTGTTCCTCCAGTACTCAACCAAATCTCTGCAACTTTGAACCGGAACCAGTCATTGATCTCGCACGGAATGTCTTCAAATGTCTCTTGGGTTTGTCAGCTCCACACCTATCAACAATAGAACCTTGTTACGATATACCAGACCAATCCACAGCTAATTCAAATTGAATCTACCAACCAGAGAAATTCAACAGAAAGAAATGGAGCTGTCATGTAATCATTCTTGTAAGTAACCCAAAATCCATTTTGTCAAGGTAGTTTTTATCTGAGTTATGAATCAGAAGGGCCAAACTCATACAAAGAAGTCAGAAAAACACCTACAACAACTTAGAACAAGAACCACCATTAGTCATAACACAAAATCAAACCAGATCAAACATACAAATAAGTGAGAAAAACACCTTACAACAACCTAGAAAAAGAGAATCATCAAGAATCAAAGCACAAAATCAGAAAGGAAGCGAGAAAAACACCCTACAACAATCTAGAAACAACAAGAACCACCAAGAATCATAACACAAAATCAAACCATAACCAAACCCATACAAAGAAGTGAGAAAAACACCCTACAACAATCTAGACACACCAAGTACCACCAAGAATCATAGCAGAAAATCAAACCACAGTCAAGCCCATACAAAGAAGTGAGAAAAACACCATACAACAACCTAGAACAACAAGAACTACCAAGAATCATAACACAAAATCAAACCACTGTCAAATCCATACAAAGAAGCGAGAAAAACATCCTACTAACAATCTAGAAACAATAAGAACCATCAAGAATCAAAACACAAAACTAAACCACAGCCAAACCCATACAAAGAAGTGAGAAAAACACTCTACAACAACCTAGAACAACCAAGAATCATAACACAAAATCAAACCACAACACCTCTCATACAACTACTGTTACAGAAAGATCTGACCCATAAATAAACAAGATTGAAAGGGGGAAATCATAAGAGCTGAAATGCCCATAAAACTCATACCTGCAATCCACCATCAAACCTTGCACCATTTCACTACAAGATCTCTCCTCTCCTCTCCTCTCCTCTCCTCTTAATATGCCTCAAACGGGCGAGATCATCCAACCCAGATATAAAAGTCTAATCTTTATGTCGTAGGGAAGCGGACAGGAAAACAAGATTTATTCTAGGGATCGGATGGATCACAGCTAACAATTATATGGACGAGGGAATGCCTCTGTCGAAAATGAGGACAAAGAGAAACGACCCGTCCTTTCACGTGCATCCAATGTGATCTTGTTTTCTAGCCATGGTCGTTGTTATGAGCTCGAATCAAATTCACGCACAGCTTGGACTCTGCCCAAACTCCAAACTCTGTCGTTTATACCAAAGATGGCTTTCCTTACTAAATAATACATCGTTTATTCTTCTACCTCTGCCATTGTCTTATCTTCACCCGTCCAATCACCCTGAGCAATCCATCGACGCCCTTTATAGGTTTTCATCGTCACGTCTACATCTCTGCACAGAGTCTGCCATTTATATTTCGTTTCAAAGCTTCAAGTCGAAGAATTCTTTGAGGAAATTTGTCGTATTAAAAGTTGTAAGGAGAGAGATGGCGTACTGCGAAGCAAGAGACGACAAAGGCAAGTGGTCGAGCAGGTATCGTTTTGTCCATATAAAACAATTGCGTTAGTCGTTGAATCCGAAATTCACGCAACTCCGACTCTCGCGACAAATTAAATTATCGCCATCGATCTTTATTCGCTTTCAAACATACAAAGCCAAATTGTTAATTATATGAATTTAAATCTTGTCCCAACTATGTGAACTGGAATATGCATGGAATATAATTATTTTCCTTTGTATTCACCTTCTAAACCTCCACATGAAAATGTTAAATTCACATAGTGTGCTTTTACATTTTTGTTTTGTTTTGGACTATTAAATATATTATCCTTAGATCAGTTTTCATTTCATAATCAATCATTTAATTATCATAAAATTTTAGTCTAAATTCATTCTTATTCTTAATTTTTTCACTTTAAAATTTGGTTGTATAGCGGCATGGTTCAATCTATGGGTGGCATGATCTAATCTATGTCGTTCAAAATCTAAATTTCTTTCTCAAATAAATTTTTGTTTTAGACTATTTTGAGTATATGTTTTAAATATATTATTGTAGCTTCCAATTCAATATATATAATTTTTTTTATCTCATAATCAATCAAACAATTGTTATTATAAGTTATTTTGGTCAATGTTTCTATTTTTTCCAACCTATATAATGTACCCAATCTATGAATGACATGACCTAGTCCACCTCATTCAAAATCTAAAAATTTCCCTCCTAAATAAATCATTCTAGAAACTAGTCATTACTCTATGAGTCTATACTCCAAAATATTGAATTAAGTGATTAAAGACATGTATTTATAGACATTCCTAGGCCATTAGCAACTAGCACTTGCACCTAAAGGAGGTTGAAGGATTACACTGATAGAAAACTATATGTATGTTAATATGTTAGAGAGTATGTGTTTGTGCATGGATGTTGTAATGTCCCCATTTTGGCCATACGCTCTTCGTTTGGTTTTAGCCTATTTCCGGAAATCCATAGGCTACTCAGATGTGCGAATTTAGGGTTTCCACTTTCATTAAGTCTTGCTTCCAACTCAGTTCTGCTTTCTGTTGGTTTTGAGGTAAACTTACTATTTTTGGCAGTGGCTATTTTTAGTAAGTCTAATTTTGGCAATGGCATCATCAGCAGTTCAACTCAAGTCATCTTGTTATCCATCAGTTTCAGTTTGGCTTTGGGTTTGGTTTTCTTCATGAGTTGAGTTTATACTTAGTCAAATTTCATGTTTCTCAGTTGTACCCCATGCCTAGAAGTAATAACTTCATGTTGTTTTAAAAGAGGGGCTATTAAGGGGGGTCAATTGTGCATTTAATGATTTATTAAATGCTTTATTGTTGCAAAGTGAATTTGGACACCTAAAGGAGGTTGAGTAATATTTTATTATTTCAAAAAGTAAAATGCAAAAAGGTGGTGTCCCTTTTGGAAGTTGAAGTGATTCAACTTCTTGGAATTTGAAGAGTTCTTGTTGCTTCATTTTCCAACTGAAGCTTATATATTTTTGTTGTTTGAAGTGTTGATTATGTTATGTTTTGGAAAGCAAAGTTATGCTGCTGGTTTGAAATCCAAAATCCGGCTAAGGGAGAGCTTAGCAAATTTACTCCATTCTTCGGACCTGAAACTATGGTTCCCTAGATGGTCTATTGCGGATGTGCTCCATGCAAAAGTGCATATTGAGCATCGAAGTGAAGAAATTTGGTGATGTTTTTAGTATTTTGTGTTGCTGATTTTCATACAGCTGAAGATGATTTTTGTATACAGCTCCTTGAGTAAATTTTATTCCATTATGGGTATTTGAGCTAACCATTTCTATGCTAAGGGCGATGCTATTTGTAGAAAATCAGAATTTATGATGAAGTGTGGATTTTTCTAGGAAGACCATACACCTTTTATAGGGTCGTACCATTAATTATCAGCTTGTATTGGGTTTCAAACTTGTTTTTTGGTGATTGTTTGGCACCTACAAACTCATGGTTGCTAGTCGTCTATCCTTCTTGAATGCTACTCTGAGTTTTGGTGAGCTTTGAAGTTGATTTGAGGTAAATTTGAGCATTTTGATGTTTCATGGGTTGTTGGTTCAATACTTTCAGTTTGTTGTTTGTCATATCAGATTTATATCAGTTCATATTTTGGCTTGTAATTTGGTGATTGAGAAGATTTAGAGTTGTAGAAATCATCCTTCAAACATTTGCATTGATTTTATCATTGTAACACTTGTAAATTGCAGATTTATTTCATTGTAAGGATGCGAATTAGTAGTACTAATCCAGTCATTTTAATTATTGCATTTACTTGTGAATTTTAATGCAAACACTTTAACCCCTGGATGGTTTACCGCCAGTGTGGATAAAGAACATTCTAGAAGCTTATCTCTCTTATTTGCAACTATTTCTATTCATTGTAAAGCTAGTTAGTAGTACTAACGGCTATTTCATTTTATTGCTACAATTTATACTTGATTACACTCCCACAATTGAGTGGTTGAGTTTTAGAATAAACATCTTTCTTGATTGTAAATTCCCCCCACAAAATAAGTGGAAGAGAGGATTTAATGGCTGGCTTGCTGCCTTAATAATGTAATAATCTCACCCACTAAATAAGTGGAGTATTCCCACTCCTTGTGGATGCCTGCATCAGCAGATGAATTCTACTTTCAGTTCAATTTATACCTAATGATCCTTTGACCATATGCTATCACCTCACCCACATTGGGATCTTGGTGAACATTCTTGGTTAGAGTTAATTTCCATGCTGATTTGCATTTGGAGCTAACGCTAATCAGTGGTTTGATGCTGGTTTGTGTGTCTAATTTTGGGGAAAAAAGTTAAGGGAAATATTTCAAATGTGTTGCAAATTCTAGTTGCATGTGGTTGGATTAAACAATTAATAATAAGTACTAAATAATGGAATTAAATAAACTTAAAAAAATCTATATTTTTTCCTTAAAGAAATTAAGTATTATCTTATTATGAAATATTTGCATATAGATTTAAAACATAAAGCAATGCAGATGAAAAATAAAGTTACCATCAAATTGACAAAAAACACTGCAAATAGAAATATAATGTTCCCATCTAGTTTTCAAATCAATATCTATCTAACTTTTATGTGATAAGTGAGCTTTTGGAGGCTTTTACCTAATATTTTATACACTTTTACCATTAAATAGTAGCTAGTTCTTGTTGTCAAATCAATATTTATTTGGATTTATGTGATAAGTGAGATTTTGGAGGCTTTTACCTAATATTTTGGAGGCTTTTACCATTAAACAATAGCTAGTTTACCATTAATTGGTAGCTGAAACATTTTTTCTGATGAATCAACAGTGGTTTGCAAGCATGAGACTTGTTTTAGGCTTGAGCAAATCTCACACTATATGTAGTCTATCGACTAATTATAGGGTGCAAATTAGAACAATCCAACATTCATGGAATCATGCACACAAGAATAATCTAATTTCTAAGAACTCTAAAGCTCTATCTCTACATTTACACCAATTTTTCATATCTCATTGATACATTTTGACTCAAAATCCAACAAAAGTTTGTCAAAATTTTGACAAACTTTCGTTGGAATTATTTCGTCGATTTTCTGATGAACTTTGAAACATCGAAATTCTGACCCAGCATCGTCGGTTGGGTCAGAATTTCGACGTTTCAAAGTTCGTCGAAAAATCGACGAAATAATTCTAACGAAATTTCATCGAAATTCCGACAAACTTTTGTCGGATTTTGAGTCAAAATGTATCAGTGTATATCTCTACATTTGCATCACATACATGATATGGATGCAAAACTGTACATCATCATCTAGGGGCTTGAATTGTGACCAAGACCACATCCTCTCATCTTGAAAAAAAAACTCTCCATTTCTAGCACAACATTTTAGAAACTATTCTTGGGATGAATTAATTGTACATATCCTTGACAATTATATCAACATAATAGATAATGTTGTATAATCCTATCTAAATCCAAGCCACTAATACAACCCTATTTCTAGCAACAATAATCTTTAAGCATTTTTTTTATAATATTCTAACTTGTGTTCCATATCTAGATTCTAAATTATGATCACTTATATCATTATGTATTAAAAATTGACATCTCACAAAAATAAATAAGCATTTGTATCCTCTCCAACTCCAACTACTTGAAATTCTTAGTTCTTGTACATATATCTATCTAATAGATATATTATTTAATATTGTTTGATTATTTGAATAGATCTAAATTATCATTGTGGAACATATATTATGCATGTGGACTAGGATTGTAACGCCCCGCTGTGAACCCTAGAGGATAAAACTTATACTACAAAAAATAGACATTTTTTTTCTTTTAAGTACAATGTTGTGCAAGAAACTAACATAACTTTAACTATTATCCTAAGTCCCCTAGGGTGCACGACTGCATTACTTATTTTTCCATTATCTAATTTACAAATCCAAATAACTTATTAACAATTAAACGCTAAACATAATTAAACATGTTCTTAACTCAATTACATAAGAACATAAGAGCTATGTAAAACATCCATCATATAACATAAAAGAATAATCAATCAATCTCCCATTCAATTAATAATTTCAATGTCACGTATTACAAAGTTCCTTACATACAAGAGATACATCAATTCAGTTAACATATACATTTGTACAATGATACTTCCTTGAATCTAGTGAGGAGTGCTTAACAAGGTTACATGATACATGATCAAATACAATACCAATTACAAGTACATTGGTCAACTTCCAAAAATAGGTGCAATGCAAAAGACAATGGATCAGATGAATCTCTCCAACTCAAACATAAGGGGAACCTAATGGAGAACATTACACATTCCACCCTACTATGTGAATCCAAAGATTCACCCCCCATGCTAGGAGGTTACAAAGGGCCCCACCAGCTGAAGGACAAGATCTAGACATAACAAAGTTGACCAAAACTCATAACACAAGACAGTCACATCAAATAAAACAACAACCTCCAAGAACATATTTCTAGAGGAACACAAGTACTCAAGTAAAACAAAAAGCAAAGAATCCTCATGGTTGTCATAGGGGAAGTGTCATCACATAATTGGACATAGGTTATCCAGGTAGTTCTTCCTAGGCCCCAGCCCCCATCCTTAGGTTATCCTGGTAGCCTCTACTAAACTTCGGCCCCTCATGCCAACTTATGTGGAATCAAGCTACCTCTCGTGGAGATGAAGTAGTCAATTATGCCATTCCAGGCCTTCCCGTCTCACCTCAAGCCTAAACGAGCACTTGAGGTTGAGCAAGGTACAATTTATCTTGTGGGCATGTGCAGGATCATGGTATGCCAAAAAGTGGCAATGGAGAAAAAATTACGTGTTTCTACGACTCAAAAACGCGAAAATGTCGAGTTGACTTTATGTGGCTTGGGTGACTACTGAAGCAAAGCCCAAACCTAGATTTCAAAATCGGATATCCAATTTTTGACACATATATATACTTCTATTTCGGCCCAATTAAAACTCATTCTCATTTGACATTTGCTTAACCGCGGCGGGGGCACAGTGAAAAGTTGATTCCGCAAATCAGATATCCGATTTGGTGCAAATCCATCTTCAAAAGGTTAGATTCTTGATTTTTTATTTGCTCTAATCAAATTTTCAATTAGATTTGTGTAATTTTAGTTGATTTTTTTCAAAATAGGGTTTTTTGATAGATTTTTTATGAAAAAATTGAGTTTAGTATGGATTTTGATGAAAATTGAATGTTTGCAATGGATTTTGACTTAAAAATAGTGTTTTTTATGTATTTGGATTAAAAATTAGAGAATTTTATAGATTTTTGTTAAAAACTAGGGTTTTTGTTGGATTTTTAAAAAACTAGGGTATTTTTATAATATTTTCATTTATATTGTCTAATTTTAATTAGATTGATTTGTTTTTAATTATTCAGGCATTATGGCTACTGACAATGAAAATGCACAAATTCCACCACCTCCACCACCTCCACAACCATCAATTCAAGAATTAATTTCTGAAAAATTGCAACAAAGGGGCATTTCTGAATTTTATACGAGAGTCCCTCGATTATCTCGAGATGTCAAACACAATGAAAGAAATAATTAAAAACATAGAAACCCTCTCCTCGCAACATAATGCCTTTCATTCATGGCGAGAAGACATGAGAGAATATTATGCATGTGGATTGTCCTATGATGATGTGAAAGATCTTGGAATAACCAAAGCCCAAATAGCCTCTTTATTTGTTAACCCCCGCACTGGTTTGCCAGTTAATGTTAATAAAATAAAACTTTCTATAAAATGGTGCACTCATAGAGACATTGTAGAAAACTTTTGGGATCGTTGGTGTATGGTTTTTTTGAAACCACCGAACAACAATTTGGATGTACCATTTTACTTTATTAAAAAATTATATGCTGAGTTTGTGTTAGGGCATCATGTCAATTACTTTGACATTAGACCCCTTCCAGGGCATTGGTGGAGGTATGCCCAGGATAGAGCAAGGGCAGTTAGAGTAATACCCCGCCCACATGTTCCCCTCCCTCCCCTTCCTCCGCCACCTCCAGTATACCATCCAGATATTATGCAGGATGCGGCCACACAGACTATCCACACTATTCACTCTTTGAGTCGTCTTTTGGTTTCACATGCTTCTGTAGTAGCTCAGCCACATTCTGGTGATGTTGGTGATGGCTGAGTGCTCTGCATCATCCTCATTCAGGTCCACATATTTGTGTACCACATACTTGCTCCATGTGCCACCAAATATGCTTAGGTCCTCTTTGTATGGATGCTAGAGCATCCCTTAGACACTAGATTATGACTTCCATGATGTGGACATTATAGATCGGATGCGGGGGAGTGGAGGACACCAACAGAGTCCTCTCCTGCTAGAGAGGGGACATTGGAATAGTGATACAAGTAAAATTTAAGTTGTGAATTCATAACTTGCATTTTTTAAATGAATATTAATAAGAGATGAGTATAATGTACTAATATTATTTACATGGTCTATTTAAGTTGATGTCAAGGAGGAGGCACAATAATGCTTATGATAGCACCGACCATTTCATTTGGCCTAGACACACATAGTATATATTTTTGCACTCACTCATTTACATTTATTTATTATATACTTTCTTGTCCCTTGAATTGTCATTAATGAAATTATATAATAACTTATATGTTTATCTATTTTCCTCTTGTAGAAAATACTTCTGCGAGCGAGGTGCACCTTGTCCATTATGGAAGTGATGTTGGATGGGAAGGTAATTGAACTCAAATTTGATTGAATTAAGAATTTTTAGATCTCATATTGATTATACATATATCAACATAGATTGGTAGTTTCATATGTACTTGTCATTTTTATGTGCAGGGAATTATGAGCTATACGTCCTTGTTGACAAGGGCCACAATGCACCCGAAGCAGTACGTATTGGAACACTTGAAGGAGTAGGTGTTGAAGCAGCTCAAGGAGGAGGTGCCAAAACACCTAAAGGAGATAAAGAAAAAGATCAACCTAAAGAAGTATGTGTTCATTTTATTTTGTGTTTGGTATTTATATGTTCCTATTACTGACAATTGTATGCTAACTTGGATCACTTTTATGTTTTTGTTCACCTATATAGATTGAAATTACAAAAGATGGTTTGGTCGGTTCTTTGAGAGGGGCATATTCTAGAACTCATGACCCTTTGAAGAGACGGATATTTCAGGTAATCAAGATTACAATTTTAGAGTTCAATTATAATTTAATGTATATTGATTTTGATGTTAATTATTCAATTTTAAATTATATAGTATAACTAATCTCAATTGTGGTTTGACTTTTTCTTGTGCAGCTACCTTCAGAGGCAACGAGTGCTTCAAAGAGGCTCCATTTTGATGATCCACCAGTAGTTTAGAATGAGATAGACATTTTGGCATGTAAATATTGAATAGATCTTAGATGGCATATGCCACATATTGTAAAAATTTTGTTTGAGTTGGCTGTTGATGCCATTTTTGTATATGGAGCATTAATTGATTATTGGATAATTTGATATATAGAAGTTGACAATCAAAATTTAATTGCCTCCTCATGTGCATAATTAAACTCTTTGAAATTTAATGAAGTGAGCAATGGTTAAATATCTTGATGTACAATAGCATAAAAAGAATGGTTATATTATGTAGTTTATTCATATTGCTGATTACATTGCATTGCACATCTTTCAAACTCAAAGCATTACTTCACATTGCATAAGTAACAACTAGATGCGATAGATGAAAAAATTCAATTACAATATAGTTTTACAAAGTCAACCTAAGCAGTTATGCAATTACTTCACAATACATAACTAATAATTAAAAATTTATTCATATTATTGATTACATTGCATTGCACATCTTTCAAACTCAAACCATTACTTCACATTGCATAAGTAACAACTAGATGCTGATAGATGAAAAGATTTCAATTACAGGCCTGCTGCCCCCTCATTCCACACACTATGCAACCATTTACTTGCGGTGTAGGGGCCGAACAATGGAGAAAACATGTAAAAATAATATATATATGTAGCCTAGAAGCATGAATTAGTACCAATATTAATGCATCACCATTGATTACCTTCAAGTAGAGATTTGAATCAGCATCATTCTTCAATAAGCCCAAACTAGACAGGTATCGATCAATCCTTCCGTACCATGCACGAGGAGCCTGCTTACGACCATACAAGGCCTTCTTCAGCTTACACACATGTGACTCCTTCCCATGTTGCTCGACGTAAACTTCTTCCTCAATCACGCCATTGAGAAAAGTTGTCTTCACGTCCATTTGATGAATCTCCCATCCTCTTGATGTAGCAAGGGCAATGATAGTTCTGACAAAAGTGTAACGAGCAACAGGAGCAAATGTTTCTTCATAATCAACTCCCTCTTTCTGAGAAAAACTAAGAATCCTTAATGTTAGCTAGATTAAAACTAAGAATCCTCAATGTTGCATATTAGTGTTTTAATTTGTCTCCTTCAAAACAACTCACACCAAAACAGTGTGTGAGTTATTACCTCTCTTCAAATTATGTGGGGAAGCTCCCTGAGATGTAAAACTACCTTTGACACTAAGCTATAGAAAAAATATATAGCTATTCACACTATATGATATTTTGTTTAGGAGGGTTTGCATGAAATGAAATAACTACCTATCCACTTGTCTTTTTTCATTGGATATGAGCACAAGACTAGTAACAACTCTTGTCTCACAAGACAAATTTTTAGATACTGAATGAAAGTAAACAACTCTAAAAATGAACGAGGCAACATCCTACTAGGTAAAACAGAGACTAACAATTAGATGCAAACATAATTCTAAAAGAAATAACAACTTAGATCAACAACATATGATTTCAAAAACTAAATAGCTAATTTCCAAACAAAGTTGCATCCCAGATGAATAAAAAATATCAATACAAATATTGACACTTATCATTCAGTTTAAGACTTCCAGTCTTCACAAGGCTGATTTAGGTACCTTTCTCATTCACTAATTCATTTAAAACAAGTCATCAACATCCACTCCAAGCACCTATCCTTGATGTACCTGCCTTTTAGCTTAGTCAAATAAATGCTAGGCACCAATTTCAATTAGTCTTGTCAGTCTAGGTGCCTATTCTCATCCATCATGCCACTCAAAACATCATTTTAGATCCTCCCAGGCACCATTTTTACCTGCTCACACCACTTAAGTTCCTGTTGCTCACTGCTTCATGACTGCTAGGCACACTTTCAAAAGCCTCATGTCGCTAACTCACCTTCCAGTTAGGTGCATGTTTTGGCTGATGCTCTATAACAGACCTCTCCTTCTGCCACTTAACATTGATAAAGCATAGACCTAGGCACCCTTTTATGTATGCTTTGATACTACAAATGAATGCCAACTGACTTTTAGGTAACTTTATCTCATTGTCATCTTTTGTTCAGTCCTATATTTCTACTATATCTGCCCTGGAATGCTTCTCAGTGGATTGATAACTCAATATGACAAGATCAGATAGAAGTGACATACTAGAAAACTATGAAATGTGCAAGTATGAAAATTAAAATAAACAAAGAGTAGAACTTTATCTTTGAAGATACTTTAGCAGGTTGGAAACATGAATACCAATGCTACAAATAATTTTTTCTTTCACTGCCAAGCAAAAAGACTCATATGAACAACACATGAATTCAATATTACCAAAGGATTGTGATATCCAATTCTTATGAAAAAAGAAAGAAAAATATGGTAAAGACCTTATATTAAAAAAACCTCAACATGACAATCATATTACAAGTGCTCATGTCCAACCTGTAGATCTGGTAAAGTGAAAACCAACATGTGTCAGAATCACTACAGTTTGGTCATCAACAGAAACCGATTGTTGTTCAAATGATCCCTGACACCCAAGTGACATACACCATTATTTCTCTCCAACATGACTTCCATCGACATCATAGTTTTGAGTCTTTCTTTCAAATTCAATAATTCCCTCTAAGTTCTTGATAGCAATAGTGTTTGGGCAGTATTCTTTCAGGAACTGTAGAAGTGGCATACTAAGTTGTTCCTTTAAAAACATTGAGTGTGCCACTCTCAATTGAGTAAGCACATGTTCAATCTGTGCATCATGAATTGCTTGGAGGGAAACAATTCAACGTTCAACTGAACCATTCCAAATCATATCATATGAAATTAAAATTTTCCTATTCCAATCAACAAAAGATTAAAAAAAATGAATCAAACGATATAACAAAAAGATGAATTGGGAAGATATTCAAACATACATGATAGATTATAAACATGGAAAACCTTGATAATTAAGAGGAACCCATGCAAAAACAAAATCAAAAGAACTCAAGAGCACACAAATTAATTAACCCATGCAAAAACAAAATCACAAGAACTCAAGAGCACACAAATTAGTCACTCACACACAAACTGTAACCAAGCTAGCTTATGAGAT
Source organism: Sequoia sempervirens (assembly GCA_007258455.2). Taxonomy (NCBI): domain Eukaryota; kingdom Viridiplantae; phylum Streptophyta; class Pinopsida; order Cupressales; family Cupressaceae; genus Sequoia; species Sequoia sempervirens. Next base: position 894 of record VDFB02364197.1, on the reverse strand, counting down.
TCAAGAAAATAGGTGTAATAAGAAAACCTTCACAGTGATTTAACTCCAAAAGTTGTTTTCGATCCACCAATTCACCAGAGTTTCCATCATTCTTTCCCTTTTCTTCATATTCCATAACAGGATATGGTTCTCTTTTCAACCCCTTTGCTCTACCCCTTTTCGTTTGATTTTGATCTTCTAGGTTCTTATTGTGTATGTTATTACTTGTATTTTCATTATTTTCCAGAGAGGGTGATGGTTCCTTCTTTGATGTAGTTGGCCTCCCTCTTTTAACCCCTTTCTTTCCCATTGCTTTTACTAGCATAGCTTGTGATTCTATAGTCACTATCAGGTTGAACAAGAGGAGCAAGTAAACAAACATAATTTGCAATCTTTCCTTCCTTTATTTATTTCATTACCCCAGTTACTACTTTCAAATTTGACTAAAACATTATTCAAAATGCAGCGTATATGGTATAGTACAATGTGGCATGAAAATGAAACTCTGCTTCATACAATATAATAATCTACTTCAATTGGAGTCCAGTATAAAATATATTAAAGGAGGACTATATCTAATAAGAACAAGATAGAGATTAATAACTTGGATGAATCACTTGTAACCAAACTCAGTAGCCCAAGGGAAGACTTTCCAACAACCCATAAAAATGTTCTATAATATCATCTACATCTGCAACGAAGGCTTGATGCTTAGGTCTATCTGAACAATGTTTGGAAAAGTGACCAAACTTATCACACCTAAAGCATTGAATTTTTTCAATTCACAATGAAGGTTTGGACAATGAAGCTCTTTTATTTGGGTTGCAGATCAAACAAACTGAAAAAAGAGACAAGGGGTTAGAAGTTCTAATCTACTTCCTAATAATTCAAGAGACAGTCTTGGCTTGGTGAAAC
>VDFB02364196.1:0-16786 GCA_007258455.2 Sequoia sempervirens | reverse complement strand
AAGTTCTTCTTATTGATCTAAATAAAATTCCTTGATTATTGTGATTAATTAAAAGGATTTCCAACCTTTGGAAAGCAACCACCAACTGTAATCACACGCAGATACGAAAATCGCTACCGATAAACCGCATTACAAACATGTTATGCTAATTTAGATAAATCCAAGCAAACATCAATCTAGAGACAACTTAAATAATTCTTTCAATAGCACAACACAAAAATGACACCGTAATACAAAGAAGTCGATGATTTTCATTGATATCTCCATAGCTTGAAAACATACATCGTGAGTTCAAATTCTCAGAAAAACATAGTGTTCCACTGTATTTTCTATTCTCTATCCTATTCTACCTACTATATGTATATTGTTTTCAAAATGAACATTTATACATTGAGAATACAAAAGGACGCATCCTTTCGGAAATAGGAAACACAAATTACAAAAAAAAAGATAGAGAATAATTAGGCTCTATTTAGCCACAAGTGAGTCTTAGCGAGGTGGTCCAAATAATCCAGGCGCTCATATGTGTCCGCATCTCCAACAACATTCCGGATTGTGATTTCCATCTTGACCATTTCCTCATTTTGCTCGCTCACTTCTTCCAATGATGTATCCTCTATAGAAGTTGTCTTCATGATTTCATTCAGTATTGAATCACATTCATTTTTCCACCTAGTGGCTTCTTTCAATTCACCTTTATCATCAGAAAAAGTAATCATAGTTTTCTTGGCAGCAACAACTAACACCTTTTCATCACCTTGTAATCCATCATAGAAGTTTCGATGGTGATTAATTATATGATTTGTAGCTTCAAGTGCAGTACTGTTAGCCTCATTACTTTGGGCCAATTCATGAAACTTCTCCATGATTTGTCCATCCATCCTTGTATACTCCTTCAATGCAGCAAGAGTATGAGAGTATTTTCCCCACAATTTATTCAACCAAGATGTCAAATGATCCTTCCTCTTCTTGGCAATTGCTGCAATTACATCATGTTTTCCCTAAGAATAAGCACTTGATCCTACCTAGTGATCTTTTTCCTGAGAGCTTTCTCCTTGAGTGATCATTTTGGTTGTCCCCATTGAAACAACAACCAAGTCTTTGAGTCTATCATTTTCTCTCAACAATTTTTCATTATTTGCTTTGTACATTTCTCTTTCTTTTATCAATAATTGAATTTGTGCTTTATTCAACTTTTGCACAGTTTCTGTTCCCATATCTGTTGTAGAAGAGAAAGACTGCCTTTCTTTCTCCTTTAGAGTCATTACATGGCCAAACGCCTTCTCTGTATCAATTACCACTGATTTCCTATGGGGTGGGTACAAATCCCATATCATCATTGATCCCTCATCAGTATTATACTTGGATCTTGCATATACTTCTATCACCTTTTCCTTGTCAAGCTTATGTGTAGCATGACTGTCCTTCAAGAAACTATCAAAAACCAAGGCAGAGTTCAAATCAAGGCCAGGAAATATCATGACACCAACACTTTCCAACATTTTCCTCCCCACTTCAGGAGTCATATTTGTCATTTCATCATCCACACATTTTCTCAATTGAGCCAGCAATTGTTCCTCATTTCTTGAAGTAACACCATCAACATTCTCTCTAATTTCCTTCCCCTTCTGCTTGTACAAGAATACCTTGAACTCTGGGGAATGTATAAACTCATCATTAGAGACAAATGATCTGTATTCCATTTTCCTTGCATCAACATCACCACTTTCAATACTCTATTCTTTAACTGGGCAGACATACTGCTGAGTCCTCATCTTGGATACCTTTCCTGGTCTATCCTGTGGCACATTAGCTCTTGGTGTTTCCTCATCTCCAGAAGACAATAGCTCAATATCCTGTAACCCCTGGTTATATATTTCAACTACCATTTCTACTTCATCTTCATCCATATTCCTGATCATATCATCAAAAGGATAAGGTACATGTGGATACCCTCCAAAGTTAATCCTTTCTTTGGTTGAATTGATATATCCTTTAGGGTCAAAGTTTTTCCTAGTTGGTCCTCTTTTCATATTATAATGCAACAATCTATCAAGGATTTAATTATATCCCTCTTTAGCCAACATAGTGAAATCACCAAAACACAAAGTACTAGGCATAAAATCCTGCTTCCCAAAAGAGTTGAAATGCATCACCGCTAGGTAATCCACGTGATTTCCCAAGCTATGCAGCCACTGTTTGGGGCTTTGTAGGAAAATGAGGGAGAGGAGCATCTTCAAATCCATATATAAGGATACGTAGCTCCCTCAAACAATACCGGTCTCCCCAATTACTTGATCAATTGGCCCATTGAAGTCTTCGGCTAAAAGGGATCTTTGATCTCATCAGTGTAATGAATAATTACAAGGATAATGATACAATTTATACAATGTCGCTTACAAAATGCTCTTCAAAATGAATGAAACTAGAGAACCAACAAACACCTTATCCCAAATAGCAGGTCCACCTTGGCTTGAGGGAAATGCTTCCACCCTCCACTTTCCAATTTGAAACTCTACCTCTATTTCTAGAGGCCATACCCTAACTCCTATCAAAATATATAACACCAAGTGCATCAACAATGAATAGTTTCTGAGATGGACAATAGAGGCTCCACTCTTTATAGCCATCAATCTGAATCAAGCTCCTTAGAAATATATGAAGCATAGTCAAATGGCCTGGAGTTGATATTGGATATCTGTTGTGATGATCATTGGCACCATTGACATGAATTATGGGGCATCCATCCCCAACACCTGACACACTGAAAAATACGTGTACTTCATATAAGGTTCAAACAAATCTACATGATAAGGAGGCCCCTCACTATCTTCCAGAGGCTCTGGCTTGTTACCCTATTTGACCCTGTGAATTGGTAACCACCAACACTTGTAGGTTGAATCCATTCTTGAAAATTCCTTCTGCAACTCTTCACAATTGATTTCCTCATTGCAAAACCCTTCCAATTTGAAAACTTCATCTATTGCTTCTCTTGACACATATATCTATGGTTTTCCAGAAGGATCACATATAGCTTTATGTTTTGGATCATAATGATTAGCAAGCAGTTTTACCAATTTTACATTTACGAATACATTAGGGCACACCAATTTCCCTACATTCAATTTCCATGGATTGCAGACTGGCTCAAAACAGTTTCTCCTATGGTAATGGAAATTGAAAAGCTCATACCATCTCATAGCAATCCAAACATCACCAATGAACTTGCATTTATCATCCAGCTTATCAATTTATGCCCTAAGTTGTGCAGACCTTCTAGCTTTAGGCCCCAAGCTAGGTAGTTGATCAATAAGGTCTTGGTTCAACCTCCTTTCAGTGCCTTCATGCTCTGTATCAGTCTTTTGTTTCTTTCCCTTCGACTGACTGCTCTCACCAAGCTTTCTACCCTTACTCTTTCCAGAACTAGAAGACTCCATTTTAAAGCTTACAAAATCAAAATGTGAAAAACAAAGAAGCGATTACTTATAGTACTCTGCTCGAGCTCCTCAAACTGGAAAATGTCTCGGTTCTCTATTCAGCATGCCAATTCTTCTGCAATCAATTCGGTACTGAAGAATTGATTAAAACTTTGTTGTTATATCCCGCCGTGCCATTAATGAAGCACTAATGAAGGCTAATTTGAAACTGGCACTATCGCATCAAACGTCCCGTCGGTGAGAAAATTCAAATCTAGAGCGAAATCCTTTTACAACGTTTACTTAACCTTTCACCAAGACACTCTGTGGTCTTACCGACACCTGGAATCAACTTGATGGCTATTGCTTTCGTTTTCATGTCGCTGTGACAATTCCAAATCGGGGAGATGTCTCATAGATATCTTTGCGTCTTACCGATATGTACTTTTCAATGTATTCTCCAATCGTTATGACAAGATCATCCTTTCGCCGATGAAAATAATCCTACTGATGAAATAAATTCCATCGGCAAGACTCTGAGAACTCGGAAAGACTCATACCGACACCAAATGTCTGGCCAAATCCACTCCTACTGATTACTCCATTCGGCAAGACTCACCTCGAAATATTCTGTCAGTATATCTTTCAAACCTCGGTGAAGCTCATACTGAAGACTTTTTCTCCTGGCGATGCACATCTCTATCGACATAACTTTTGAATCGGAAAGACTCTATAACTTCTTACCAATAGCCTTTGAATATTCTTGAACTTGGTTCGGCCAAACAATAGCCACTTCGCTAAGACCTTCCCCGATGCACATAAGTCTTACCAAGACATTTGTTTACAAGCCAGTCGGTAAGACAAAATGATTTCATTATGAGTTCATACCGATACCGATCAGTCTAGCTGAAACAACCCCTTTGTGCATTAGTCAGTATGACATATTGTATTCGCCCTGACATTACATTGATGCCCCAACAAATACTGATATATTTTTTATATATGCCTGTCGGCAAGAAAAAATATTTCACCAAGACATTCTCCCGAATACCTTTAGCTTGATCAATATACTTCCACATGCGTCGGTCGGCGAAACACAATGTATTTGCTATGACTTCACTCCGACGATGATTCCCTTGGCCGAAATGACTCCTTTTTTCACCGAAACAAGAAAATTGTCCTGCCGATAGTCTGCAACAAACATACATTAGTGAAAATCCAAGTCGGGGAGACTTTTACTATGTCTTGCTGATTCGGGTCCTTTAATAAAATATGAAAGACTTGATGGATTCAATGGATTTTATGACAGAAAATAAGCAAGACAATACAAAGAGGGACTTTTATGCTTATGATGAGGACTCCATGCTGGAAACACTTAGATGCAATAGACTATAAAAATTAAAATTTTTACAGTTCTAATAGTCGCTCCGTCTGGGGATGAATGATAGTGAGATCATTGCAAGGATTCAGATTTATGGGTGAGCAGACCAAACTCAAAGTGATGGAACAAATGGCCATGGAAATGAATGAGACCCTATACTACTGTACATGGAAAATTTATTTCAAAAGAAGGAAAATCAGGATTGTCCATGTACTTGCAAATCCTGCTCCTTTTATTTCCTAAACTACTATGCATGGAAAAGAATTTCAAAGAGGATCATCAAGAGTTGTCCATGCACATGCAACCCTTAATCCTCTATGTTACTTCAAGAGAAAAAATGTTTCAGAATTTTCCCATGTACAGGCAATTCCTGATCTTCACCAACCATATTCTACAAATAGTATGAGTCTTCGCCTTTCTTTCCAATCACCACAAAAGGCCCTAGCCATAAGGCTTCAAACTTCCCATGTTTTCCCTTCTCCTGGAACCTTGCATTCCACATCAGTACCAGATCACTTTCTCCAAATTTCCTATCCTTTTCCCTTTTGTCAAATAAATATTTCATCTGTGACTGCAATTTTATATTTTGATTTTGAGCCACTCTCCTTATTTCATCCAGTTCAGCTAACTACTCCATTCTTTCCTCCATGGGTTCAGGAATATCCAAATCTTCCTAAAGAACAAACTTGTAAACTGGTAACAAGTTTTGCAAAGGCATCCTGGCTTGTGTTCCATACACTAACTCAAATGGAGACTTCCCAATTTCCTTCTTCACCATAATTCTATCAGCCCATATAGCCAGTCTTAATTTTGAATCCCAAGCCTTCTTGTTTTGACCTAGCATCCTTCTTATAATCTTCAAAAGACTCTTATTGCTAGATTTCGCTTGTCCATTAGCCTGTGGATGATAAGGGGCTGCATAAGAAATGGCAATACCATATGTGCTACAGAAGCCTCTGAATTCATCTGATCTAAAACACATCCCATTGTCAGTAATCAACCTTATTGGTGTACCAAATCTAGTAATGATATTATCCATCAGGAATTGTGTCACCACCTTACTTGTAGCTTGTTTAGATGGGATGGCCTCTACCCACTTGGTAAAATAATCAGTGGCCACCAATATCCACCTATGTCCACCACTTGATTTTTCTTGTATTTCTCCAATGAAATCAATTCCCCATTGATGAAAAGGTCCATCAGCCTGCAAAGGTCGAAGTGGCAAAGCTCCCTAATATTTTAGTTTTCCAGAGAACTTCTGGAAAGCTTCACATTTTCTCACATATGCAAAAGAGTCATTAAAAATCTTAGGCCAATAATACCCTGCCCTAAGAATTTTTTGCGCTGTTGTCTTTGCTGAGTAATGCCCTCCACAAACTCCTTCATGCATTTCACTCAAAACATGTTTAGATTGAAATTCATCCAGACATAACAATAATACACCATCCCTATTTCTCCAAAATAAATCTCCATCCATAAAAACATATTTAGACACCTGCAACTTCAGCGTTCTTCTCTAATTGTCATTCATTCCCTCTGGACACTTCATGTATTTAAGATAATACATGATATATGTATACCATTGAGTGTGTTTGATGCTTGCAATTACATTTTCTTCTTCTAAATTGCAAATCTAATTTGCTTCAATATTTGCCTCCGCTATTAGTTTAGCCAAACCCTGACCTCTGACCAGTTTAGTAATTTGAATCTCCAAGTCAAATTCTTGGATTTTGTTGATCCATTTGCATCTTTTACCTATTACTTTAGACTGTGTTAGAATATCCTTAACTGCTGCATGAGGAACATAAGCAACTACCTTTGCTCCAACCAAGTATGGCCTGAAAGCTTTTACAGCTTTTACTAGCGCAAATTCTTGCTTCTCCATTATATCATACTTTAGTTCAGAACCCTGTAATGACTTACTGAAGAAAGATACAGGCTACTCATGACCATCTTCATTCTTTTGTAGCATAACAGCTGCAACAATGTGCATTGAGGCAAATAAAAAAATCTGAAAAGGTTTTGAAAAGTCAGGCGACTTAAGAACAGGAGCCTCCTTGATGGCTCGTTTTATAGATACAAAAGCTTCCAAGGCTTCTGCAGTCCATTCTATCATTTGTCCTTTCTTTAACATTTTTTATATAGGCTTGATAATCTCAGCAAAGTTAGAAACAAACCTTCTAACAAAGTTGATATGTCCAAAAAATGACTGTATCGCCTTAACAGTTTTAGGGACAGGGATTTTATCAATAGCCTCTACCCTTTCAGGGTTTATCCTAATCCCTTCCTTTGAAATGATATGCCCCAAAAGCTTACCCTCTGTGACAGAAAAATTACACTTCTTGGGGTTTAAGCTAATACCATACTCAAGGGATTTTATAAATACCTTTTCCAAATGATGAACATGATCCTTAGCCTTCTTGGGGTAAGCAGTGAGATCATCCTGATACACCACCATGAGAATATTGATCAAATCAGCAAACGCCACATCCATGGCTCTTTGAAAAGTTGCCCCTACATTAGTGAGACCAAATGGCATTCTCAAATAAACATACGTTCCCCAAGGAGTTGTGAATGCAGTTTTGTATTGCTCAGACTCTTTAACCTTGACTTGATTATACCCTGAAAATCTGTCCATCATGGAGAACAACTCGCAGCCTGTCACCTTATGCAATATGGCCTCCATATTTGGCAAAGGATAATTGTATTTGAGGGACGCTATGTTTAGATTTCTAAAATCTACACATAATCTGATATCTCCATTTTTCTTTCTGACAGGGACTAGATTTGACACCCATGTTGAATGTCTGATTGGCTTAATAATTCCACCATCTCTGAGCTTCACCAATTCCTCCTACATTTTAGGTTCTAGAGTTGGATTGATAGGCCTTTGCTTTTGTCTGAATGGTTTAGCATCTGGCTTCAATGGTATTTCATGTTGAAACAAGTCTTCTCTATATGCTTTCAGATCCTCATAAGACCAAGCAAATACATGTTTATACTTTCTCAACAATTCTATCAGCATTCTTCTAATTGCAAGACTTATCTTTTTACCTATGTACACCTTTTTTGGTGCCATATCAGTTCCCAAATTAATTTCTTCAATATCATCCCTTCCAACTGGTGTTTGCTTCATTAAAGACCGATCACTTCCATCATATACCCTCTCTAATGCCACCAAGCCTTTAGGAATCTTATTTGTTTTGAGCTGTAAGATCTCTTTTCCAAAGACTGTTTGGTTCCCATCCACTTCTTCAACAAAGGCATTGAAGTCGATCTCTTGGGCTTCATACTGGTCTATACAGTGAAGGAATTTCAAAAGATCAGTGTCATCATTAAAGACTTGCCAGCTATATACATTATCAGGCACAGCAGACCTTGTCTTGAATTCAATTTGTGACACTCATGCCAACGTAATATCATCTCTCTTCAATGCTACATTAGCTAGAAAATATGCCATTATATTCTTTAACCTATCTACCCACCCAATTGAGAAAGCGTCAAGAAACTCAATTGTATCCCATACAACATTTCTGTATTGCTTTAGTCTTTTTTTTTTTACTGTATACTTTGCCTTAATTTGTGAGACAACTAACTCAGAATCTCCTAGAACAACCAGCAACTTTATTTTATGTTTCACCACTATATTCAGTCCAGTTAATAGAGCTTCATATTCTGCCACATTATTGGTACATTCAAAAGTTAACAAAAATGAATACTTAAATGTAGTACCTTCAAGTGAAACAAATACAATCCCAGCTCCATTGCCTTCTTGGCTGCAAGCCCCATCAAAATACATCTTCCACACACCATTGTGGTTCCATGCAGCATGCTTCTCAATAGGATCACTATTAGTCAATTCAGGCTGTGTTGGTTCTATATTGAAACTCCCAAGATCAACATCACAAAAACAATTGATTTCGTCCTGTGTCACACAGTCAATGAGTTGATTCATCCTCGGCTCCCTATACAACTTCACCTCTTGGCCATTTACCAGAATTGTTGCATAAGATAGGTCGAACTGAACATTTCCACCAATAGCTATCGTCCATTGTCTTGATAAAAGCATTCTAAATTGAGGAGGGGTGTCTATCACTGTTATATCAATATTATAGGCTACTTGAGGATAAGCAGCTAACTTTACTTCTACATCTTTCATTATACCAACCACAGGAACAGGTCGGTTATCCGTTGCATAACATTTTCCTTCATTTGTATCCACCCACATTCCTAGTTGTTTCATTACTCCTACTGGCATAATATTCATGGCAGCACCAGAATCTATCATGCAATTCCTCAATAATTTGTTATTTATGAGTAATGTGATAAAGAAAGGATCAACCTGTGGCGGACTTGTCAATACATTACTCAAGCAGATTTTCGGGATGTTTACTTTATCCTGCTTATTTTTAGCAGCCATTTTATTTTCAAAACTTACATTTTTTCCACTTTCATTTGTTATCAATTGCACTGCACTATCCCTGTATTCTTTAATTTTCATCATTTTGAGAAGTGGGACAGACATCTTTACTTGAGACAAGGCTTGAGTGAAATCAAAAGAGGAACCTTCTGTCTTAATCACTTTCTTTTGTTCTGATGTTTCCCCTTTGTTCTCTTCTTTTTCTCTTCTACCTGACTGATCTATCTTTTGAATTTCCTTATGTAATTGTTTTACTACATCCTTTTGAATAGGATTCTTTTTGCTTTCTTCACATTGTTTGTTTTCAGTTTTCTTTGAAACTCCTTGTACAACTTTCTGATCTTTCATAAAGATACCCCCAGGGACACCTTCCTTTTCATTTACTATCTTGTTCCTCAACTAGTATTTACTCTTAGCTTCTTCTACTACAGCAATAGTCAATCTTTCCATCTCCTCTTCAGTGAGTCTCCTCACATTACATTGATTAGGCACCTCAAGAGGTTGTGGTTCTGCACATTCATCCTCAGAATCAGAAAAAACCTGCTACTCAGCCATATGGATATTATACCTCTGTTTTGAAACATCATATTCATAGCCTCCTTCCTCTAAAGATGAATACCTTTCCTCAACACGGTGAAAAGAATTTGAAGTTAAATAGACCTTATGGTCTTCTCCATCATCTCCAATTAGCAATCCTTCTTGCATTCTCTGAGCTACTACACAATAATCAGGGGGGTGTGGTTTATCACAAACTTCACAAAAATAGTTACTATTCACCATATATGTCCCCTTCTTCCTCAATGGATCAGGAGTTTCTTTGCTTCAAGGCCTGTCTGTTACAGGTTTTCCATCCTTCTAGTTTGTGTTATAGGGCATGTCATGCAACCTCGGCCTTGTCCTTTCATTCCTATATGTGTTCTCCTGCTTATATTGATAATTATTGTTTTGTTGAGGATCTCTAGGGTTATCTCTCTTATTCATTATCCCAATAGCCTTTCTGTTATTCTCAATTGTTAATGCTATCTTTTGTGCTTCAGCTAAGTCCCTTGGGAACCTGTTTCTCAGCTCATACCCTATTTTAGGGTTGAATGCATTCAGGTAAACACTTAATGCTACAAAGTCTGGTAACTTTGATCCGGGAGGTATTCTATTCTGCAATTTATTGAATCTTCTGTTAAAATCAAAGATTGAATCATTCTAACCTTTCTGAATTCGCATTAGTTCATGGAGAACAACATCTGGTGCACTCAAATTTCCAAATTGTTCAAGGAATTGATCCTGAAATATCTGGAGAGAATAAATAGAAGTTGTTGCCAGGCTATTGAACCAATCCCTAGCTTCCTCAATAAGGGACATCATGAATAATCTCATATGAAAATCTTCATAAGGTACATCCAAATCCTGAATGAAGGCATTGAAATTCCTTAAATGATCATCGGTTGTGATTGCATTACTTCCTGTAAACTTGGGTACTAAACCTATCCAATTGTTGTCCATGGGATAAGGGTATAATTGAAACCCTGCTAGATCAAATTGTCTAATCATGGTTGTATATTGATAAGGAGGAGGATTAGGTGGGTGTTGATATTGGTACATAGCGTTATTGTATTGCATATTTTGTTGTGGCACATGACGCTGACCAGGAGGTGGATAATTATTTGCATGTTGTGTGGGAATATAAGGTGGATGATTTGGCTGTCTATATTGATTCCCAATTTGATGGTGCGGAATCCTTGGTGGTTTAGAATACCCAGCACCATGATTACCCTGTTTATGGGGTGGTACATATTTTGGGGGAAAACCAGATGTGTGAGGAATGTTCTAAGCTTTATGCAGTTTGAATTCTCTCATTGCTTGAATCATTTGGGCTTTTTCCTGCTCTTCCCTTTCCTTTCTCTGAGATTCATACCATGCTCTGACTTCCTCATAACTTAAAGATTCAATTTATTCTTGATGAATTTCCTGATTAGCAGGTCCATTATGATTACCTTCCATTTTTTGGTCATATTCATATTGAATTCTGAGTCATTCAGCATCAAGTCCAGCTTCAAACTGAGCCTGCTTTCTAGCTTCAAATTCGACATGTTTCTGAGGGTTGTAAAAAGTATTTTTCTGATCTTTCGAGGTACAAGGCTCTTCAGTTGAACTATCTTTCCATGTGTCAAAACAATTCTCACCATAAGGCATTGATGATTTGTCTTTGTTTGTGAAGCACCTGTCCTCACTTTTCCCTTTACCCTTGTCAGCCTTATCATCTTTATGTGCCCACTTACTATTGCCAGGAGGAGCTCCAGAATGTCCTCCCCTAAATTGAGACCTTCTTCCATTCATATTGCAATGTTTAATCAGAGTCGCCACTCACTTTCTTGAAAGTGAGAAAAAGATTAATTGTTACTTGTTATTCCCAACGGGGTCTGTCTATAGAACTTCTGACTTTATGATTAAGGCGTAGATTCTTTCTTATCCCCAGCAGAGTCGCCAATTTCTTAACTCTCAAAAATGCAGGTTTGAACCACGAAAGGTTGCCAAGCTTTCACAACATTTTAGGGTAATAGAACAAGGTTTGAAACAATTAAACCTTCTACTCTCTAGGCGCTGCTAGACCTAGGCAGGTGAACCTATAACAAATGAAGTAGACTTGACTATTGATCTCCTCTTCATACCATGATTTTTCCACGATGGCAGATTGGAATGGACAAGATAAAACAAATTTGGTATATATTGTATACTAAAATGAAGACTAAACCCTAATATGCTCAATCAACATATGTAAAAAGTATGAATGAAACTAAATGATGGAAATGGTGAGACCAGTGCCTTATATAACATATGCAGTCAAATGAAATTTTAAACAACTAACTTCTTTCTGGAGGTCATTCAAATTGTTTGGCATATTTTGTTTATAACTAGTATAAACATACAAGATTGTGATTATTAAGTTCTTCTTACTGATCTAAATGAAATTCCCTGATTACTGTGATTAATTAAAAGGATTTAATCCTTCCTTGAAAGAACCTAGCAACCAATCACACAGATACGGAAAATTCGTACTGATAAACCAGACATAAACATGTTATGCTAATTTAGATAACCAAGCAACATCAATCTTAGAGACAACTTAAATAATTCTTTCAATAGGCACAACACAACAATTGACACCAGAATACGCCAGCAAATCAGATGATTTTCATTGATATCTCCATAGCTTCAAAACATACATCAGAGTCTCAGCCCTGTGAAACATGGTGTTCCACTGTATTTTCTATTCTCTATCCTACTCTACCTACTATATGTATATTGTTTTCAAAATGAACATTTATACATTGAGAATACGAAAGGACGCATCCTTTCAAAAATAGGAAATATAAATTACAAAACAAAATATAGAGAATAATTAGGCTCTATTTAGCCACAAGTGAGTCTTAGCGAGGTGGTCCAAATAATCCCGGCGCTCATATGTGTCCGCATCTCCAACAGCATTCCGGATCATGATTTCCATCTTGACCATTTCCTCATTTTTCTCACTCACTTCTTCCAATGTTGTATCCTCTGCAGAAGTTGTCTTCATGATTTCATTCAGCATTGACTCACATTCATTTTTCCACCTGGTGGCTTCTTTCAATTCACCTTTATCATCAGAGAATGTAATCATAGTTTTCTTGGAAGCAGCAACTAACCCCTATTCATCACCTTGCAATTCATCATAAAAGTTTCGATGGTGATTAATTATATGATTTGTAGCTTCAAGTGCAGTACTGTTAGCCTCATTACTTTGGGCCAATTCATGAAACCTCTCCATGATTCGTCCATCCATCCTTGTATGCTCCTTCAATGCAGAAAGAGTATGAGAGTATTTTCCCCACAATTTATTCAACCAAGATGTCAAATGATCCTGCCTCTTCTTGACAATTGCATCAATTACATCATGCTTTCCCTGAGAATAAGCACTTGATCCTACCCAGTGATCTTTTTCCTGAGAGCTTTCTCCTCGAGCGATCATTTTGGTTGTCCCCATTGAAACACCAACCAAGTCTTTGAGTCTATCATTTTCTCTCAGCAATTTTTCATTATTTGCTTTGTACATTTCTCTTTCTCTTATCAATAACTGAATTTGTGCTTTATTCAACTTTGCAATATTTACCCCAATATCTGCAGTAGCTATAGGATCAGCTTCTCCAACTTTTAGAGTCATTACATGGCCAAATTCCTTCTCAGTATCAATTACCACTGATTTCTTGTGGGGTGGGTACAAAGCCCATATCATCAATGATCCCTCATCAATATTATACTTGGATCCTGCATATACTTTTGTCACCTTTTCCTTGTCAAGCTTGTGTGTAGCATGACTGTCCTTCAAGAAACTATCAAAATGTCACGAGTTCAAAATCCAAGGCCGGAAATATCATGACGCAGCGCTTTCTCAACATTTTCCTCCCCACTTGGGGGAGTCATATTTGTCATTTCATCATCCACACATTTTATCAATTTAGCTAGCAATTGTTCACTCATTTCACGAGAGTAACATCATCAACATTCTCTCTAATTTCGCTTCCCCTTTGCTTGTACAAGAATTCCTTGACTCACAGGGGAATGTATAAACTCATCGTGGGAATAAAGTAGTGTGTTGTTTTCCTTGCATCAACATCACCACTTTCAATGCTTTGTTCTCTAGTGGGAATACATATTCTTTGGGTCTAGCTCATCACGGATACCTTTTACGGTCTATCTATGGCACATTAGCTCTTGGTGTTTCCTCATCTCCAGAAGACAATAACTCAATATCTGGCCACAGTTTATATCTTTCGCTACCATTTACGCTTCATCTTCATCCATATTCTGATCATATCATCAAGGATAGGGTACATGTGGATACCCTCCAAATTTAATCCTTTCCTTGGTTGAATTGATATATCCTTTAGGGTCAAAGTTTTTCTTGGTTGGTCCTCTTTTCATATTATAATGCAACAATCTATCAAGAATTGAATTATATCCTTAGCCAATATAGTGAAATCACCAAAACACAAAGTATTAGGCATAAAATCCTGCTTCCCAAAAGAATTGAAATGCATCACACTACGGTAATCCATTTGTCTGACAATTTCCAAATATGCAGCCTTCTGTTTGGAACTGTCCTTGGAAAAATGAGAGGAGCATCTTCAAATCCATATACTCTGATTACTGTAGCTCCCTCCAAACAATACCAGTCTCCCCAATTATGATCAATTGGCCCATTGAAGTCTTTCGGCTAAAGGAATCTTTTGATCTCATCATTCAATGAATAATTACAAGGATAATGATATAATTTATACAATGTCTTTACAAAATGCTCTTCAAAATGAATGAAACTAGAACCAGCAAACCTGTTGTCCCAAATAGCAATCCACAACTGAACAGGCAATGCTTCTGCCCTCATACCAATTTGAAATTCTCATTTCTAAGGAGGCCATACCCTAACTCCTATCAAAATATAACACTAAAGTGCATCAACAATGAATAGTTTAGGATGGACAATAGACCACTTTCTTATAGCCATCAATCTGATCAAGCTCCTTAGAAATATATGGAAAAGCAGTCAAATGGCCTGGAGTTATGATATTGGATATCTGTTGTGATGATCATTGGCACCATTGACATGAATTATGGGGCATCCATCCCCAACACCTGACACACTGAAAAATACGTGTACTTCATATAAGGTTCAAACAAATGTACATGATAAGGAGGCCCCTCACTATCTTCCAGAGGCTCTGGCTTGTTACCCTATTTGACCCTGTGAATTGGTAACCACCAACACTTGTAGGTTGAATCCATTCTTGAAAATTCCTTCTGCAACTCTTCACAATTGATTTCCTCATTGCAAAACCCTTCCAATTTGAAAACTTCATCTATTGCTTCTCTTGACACATATATCTATGGTTTTCCAGAAGGATCACATATAGCTTTATGTTTTGGATCATAATGATTAGCAAGCAGTTTTACCAATTTTACATTTACGAATACATTAGGGCACACCAATTTCCCTACATTCAATTTCCATGGATTGCAGACTGGCTCAAAACAGTTTCTCCTATGGTAATGGAAATTGAAAAGCTCATACCATCTCATAGCAATCCAAACATCACCAATGAACTTGCATTTATCATCCAGCTTATCAATTTATGCCCTAAGTTGTGCAGACCTTCTAGCTTTAGGCCCCAAGCTAGGTAGTTGATCAATAAGGTCTTGGTTCAACCTCCTTTCAGTGCCTTCATGCTCTGTATCAGTCTTTTGTTTCTTTCCCTTCGACTGACTGCTCTCACCAAGCTTTCTACCCTTACTCTTTCCAGAACTAGAAGACTCCATTTTAAAGCTTACAAAATCAAAATGTGAAAAACAAAGAAGCGATTACTTATAGTACTCTGCTCGAGCTCCTCAAACTGGAAAATGTCTCGGTTCTCTATTCAGCATGCCAATTCTTCTGCAATCAATTCGGTACTGAAGAATTGATTAAAACTTTGTTGTTATATCCCGCCGTGCCATTAATGAAGCACTAATGAAGGCTAATTTGAAACTGGCACTATCGCATCAAACGTCCCGTCGGTGAGAAAATTCAAATCTAGAGCGAAATCCTTTTACAACGTTTACTTAACCTTTCACCAAGACACTCTGTGGTCTTACCGACACCTGGAATCAACTTGATGGCTATTGCTTTCGTTTTCATGTCGCTGTGACAATTCCAAATCGGGGAGATGTCTCATAGATATCTTTGCGTCTTACCGATATGTACTTTTCAATGTATTCTCCAATCGTTATGACAAGATCATCCTTTCGCCGATGAAAATAATCCTACTGATGAAATAAATTCCATCGGCAAGACTCTGAGAACTCGGAAAGACTCATACCGACACCAAATGTCTGGCCAAATCCACTCCTACTGATTACTCCATTCGGCAAGACTCACCTCGAAATATTCTGTCAGTATATCTTTCAAACCTCGGTGAAGCTCATACTGAAGACTTTTTCTCCTGGCGATGCACATCTCTATCGACATAACTTTTGAATCGGAAAGACTCTATAACTTCTTACCAATAGCCTTTGAATATTCTTGAACTTGGTTCGGCCAAACAATAGCCACTTCGCTAAGACCTTCCCCGATGCACATAAGTCTTACCAAGACATTTGTTTACAAGCCAGTCGGTAAGACAAAATGATTTCATTATGAGTTCATACCGATACCGATCAGTCTAGCTGAAACAACCCCTTTGTGCATTAGTCAGTATGACATATTGTATTCGCCCTGACATTACATTGATGCCCCAACAAATACTGATATATTTTTTATATATGCCTGTCGGCAAGAAAAAATATTTCACCAAGACATTCTCCCGAATACCTTTAGCTTGATCAATATACTTCCACATGCGTCGGTCGGCGAAACACAATGTATTTGCTATGACTTCACTCCGACGATGATTCCCTTGGCCGAAATGACTCCTTTTTTCACCGAAACAAGAAAATTGTCCTGCCGATAGTCTGCAACAAACATACATTAGTGAAAATCCAAGTCGGGGAGACTTTTACTATGTCTTG